>JAADWA010000414.1:0-26564 GCA_023335935.1 Pythium phragmiticola | reverse complement strand
GCCAAGGATCGTGATCTTGGCGAGACGTTGGCGCAAGACTTCGTCGGCGGCCTGGAGAATGCGGATGTCTTCTCCTTCCGTGAGCACAATGTGGCGCTGGACAGCGCGCGCCTTGTTGAACACAAAATGCTTGAAGTGCTTGGGCGTGCGATGGACAACCATACCCTGGTCCAGCTCGCCGACGATCATCTCTTTTTCAATGTGCTGGTCGAAAAGTGTCTTGCACTGCTCAATCTTGCGGACGCTGGTGGGCAAAATGTCGGTGGAGATGCGGCTAAACTTGCTCACGGTCGTGTACGTGTCGTGCTCGACCGAGAAAATGGGGATCGAAAGACCGGTCTTGTCGAGCGCCGACACGCTCTCGAGAATCTCCTTGGCGTTGCTGTGGGGGTAGTCGCCGTTCGTGAGCACGATGCCCGACACGGACGGCAGCACGCCCGGGATGCGCGAGGCCAGCAGACCGAGCATGACGTCGTTGCGGTCAGCCGACGTGATCACGAGCACGCCGTCTTTGTATTTCTTCATGTGGGCAAAGAGATCCTTAAGGTGGCTCGTCGCGACGATGCCATCCGAGACCGTGACGTTGTTGGCTACCTGGGACGCGCCACCGAAAAGCGGGGTCGCGCCGAGCTTGTGGGCGACTTCGTTGAGGCGCTTGGACGCAAGCACTTCGTCGAACGGCACGAAGCCCATGAACGGCATATCGGCGGCGGCAAACCTGAGACGGAGGTCCTTGCGCAGCATTGCGGGATCGTCAGTGTGGACGCGGTTAGCGATCGTGCCAAAGTAGTTGAGGCCGGCGTCTTCGACCTGTTCTTTTCCGAGCAGTGACCGCGAGAAAATCTCTTGGGCGAGCGCGTCGTTGCTCGTATGGGCCGACTGGTTGAGATCCGTGAGCAGCAGTATGGGCGAGCCAATGGCCTTGGCGAGGTCGGCGTTAATCTTCCAACTCAGTGAGGTATCGTGCTGCGTAATCTGGGTTCCTTCAATGATCACAAAGTCGTGCTGCTGCTTGACAGTCTCGTACTTGGTTAGAATCTCTTCGACGAGATCGTCTTCCTTGCCGCTGAGCCACGACGAGAGCGCGCGGTCGCTGGCGACGCCATAGAGCTGCTCGATCGGTTGCGTGAGTTCGAGCTGGTTCTGGAGTAGCTCCAAGTGGTTGTCATGACTCGCCGACCCGATTGCCGACGGTGCAATGGGGCGAAAGTAACCGACGCTCGAGAACTTTTGGTCGAGAATGTGAGCGAGACCGAGTAGCACCGGTGACGTTTGCTTGATGAGATCGGTCGAGGTCACGTAGAGCGAGTCAATGGGCGTCTTCTTGAGCAGCGCATCCGACTCGGCGACCGACGTGCTCAGCCGGCGCCGGCGGTTCCCGACAGCGCGAGTGGACGCAAAGCTGCGCGAGTGGACGAGTCGCTCGGCGCGCGGGAGCGCATGGCGGAGACGCCACATTGCTTCTCTGGGGTGCGAGGTGGAAAGGAGAATGAGACCTTATTAGAGACCGAGGCCATCGCGGGGACCACGCGTGGCTGCTTCTTTGCTCTTGGTTGGGAGGTGCTGGCTGAAAAGAGACAGAGAACGAAGATGGCGAATCTCGTCTGTCTATTGGCTGGTGGAAGGGGAGACATGACACGCGACCCAAGAGTCACCTGCGATGACGTCAATCGTCACTGCCAAGCAGACCTCTTCAACATCACCGTGTATGTCTGTTTTAAACATTGTCGTACTTGGTGTTTGTATGTGAAAGGTTTTAAACACACGTCTCGACCACGAAGCACCACTGGTGACACGACGCTCGTCGACGCTTTGCAATTGGGCGTCTCGGCATGTTGGGCTCACACCACGCAACGACACACCACGCCTGTCTGTGTGAGTTGGCCGGGTGGCGAGAGATTCGCCGCGCCAAGCAGGTCGCTACCTGCTACGTATCTTTGTCGCACTGAATGGGCGGTGACGCACCAGTCGCGCCGTCGTTTTTATCCGTAGCAGCTCACGTCAGGACCTCGTGGACGAATGACTGGAAATGCCACGGCAGCGCATCTTTACCGAGGCATGGGGAGAAGATGGGGTCGTCTTGATTCGTCCGCTTGTGTTGCTGAGCTCGATGTGTAAGGTACGGTAGACGAATGTGTCCGCAACATACAGTAGGGGGAGCCGATGGATTTCATCCAGGAAACGTGGGGGATGGTGATGACCTGTCTAACTAGTGCGGGTTTTCATTACAATTGCTGTCCAGTGGAGATGCAGTTGTCCGTCTCGGGGCGGCTGTCAACTACTTAGTAGGAGAACTCGTTAAAGCCCGTCTTGTCGCGGTTCTTCTTCTTGTTCTTGGCCTTGAGTGCCTCTTCCCGCGCAATCTTGAGCGCCATGGGCTCGTTCGACGACGACTTCTTCTTGGCGGTCTTAGCCTTGAGCAGCTTTTGGATGTCGGTTGCCGATGGCAACTCAGTTGGCGTCTCCTCCGCGGCGGGAGCAGCAGCAGCAGCTTCAGTAGTCGGCTTCTTCTTGCCTTTCTTCTTCTTCTTGGATGAGGACGACGACTCGCCCGCAGGTGCGCTCGTCTCGGCGGCAGCGGGGGCAGCGGCAGGTGCAGGCGCCTCGGCTATTGTGAACACATCCCGCATAGTCAATAAACATAAGAAAACCATTTAGCCACCAGAGCTCGTCTCAGCACGTACGCGTGATGCCGAGGTCCGCCAGCGCCTTCTCAAACTCTTCGAGCTCGAGCTGCTTCTTCTCCTTCTTGGACAGCTCACGTGCTGGCGCAGCCGCGGGCGTCGGAGCGGGCTTGGGCACGACAATGGCCGGCGTGGTATCCTCCTCCTCCTCTTCCTCCTCTTCGTCACTGTCGCTGTTTTCATCGTCGTCTTCCTCCTCATCCGCAGCTTCCGCCTGCTCGCCCTCGGCGGCCGGGGCCACCTCGTCGTCGCTTTCATCGCCCCATGCAGCCGACTTCTGGCTGGCAAACGCAAAGGCGCCGCCCTTGTTCTCCTCGCTTGCGCCGGCGTCCGCGGCCTTGGAGCCCTTCTTGGTCTTCTTCTTGGTCGCGTTCAGCGCTGGTCGGAGAGACATACACACATCATCAGTTTTCGCCGTTGACGAGCAGACACCATTTGGGGAATAGACGCACCGGCAAAGCCGTTGACAAACTTGATCTCCTCTTGCGCCTTCTTCTTGACCATGGTGCTCTCCTGTTGCGCTTCTTTTGCCTCGAATATCCAGGATACCCCACCGTGTTTTTCGAGGGGTTTCAGCCCCGCGTTCATTGGCACACGGATTCTGGAAAAGCTCCGGTTCACATGGATACGGTCCCGCGTGAACCGTCGCAGCAACCCTAACCCGTAGTTCAACTTGAACCGTCCAAAATTGGAAGAGTTGTCGAATATGGATTCTAGACAGATGTCGCAAAATGTCGAAAATGTGTAATACCGGTACTGAACAAACGCACAACAGTTTTCCCGGACCGTCATCAGCCTGACACGAAGCGACCGCTGAAGGCAGCCACAGCGGCATCGCTCCCCTTGTCCTCTCTATCTCTCTATCTCTCTCTGTCTCCCCGCTGGCGTGGAAGCCTTGCTGCCGTAAGTTGCTTGACTGTGCAGCAGCGCGCGCGTTCTCAGACACTGAGTCTCCAGTCTGCCGTTGCATCAGACGACGCCTCAGAGCCTCGTCAACTGCAACTCTTGAGCTGCGACCGTGTCCCCCTCCTCTCCAAACGCCGCGTAAGGAGTCTATAAATAGACCCGAGACGCGATTGGGCGGAGGTTCCGGCGTGCAATAGATAGCCCTGGTCGAAGCGCCACCCGTGAGTGGAGAGAGGAGCGTGAGAGAGCCGCAAGTTTCGCGTGGCAGCCGTCCCCCGTCCCCTCGGCGTGAGCGCACTCGGCTCGCCCCATCATCCAGTCACAAGCGAAAAAGTGGGTGGGTTTCTAGCCGTCTACTTGCTTGCTTCTCCTCTGTCGCTGCTGCTGCTGCTGGCGCCTACGGGGTATGATGACCAAACTAAAGGATGTCTACGGTACCTACAAGAAAGAAATGTCCAAGTTCGGGGACGGCGGCGGCGACATCGTGTCGGTCGTGGGCGCGGCACGAGGGAAGCCCGGGTATGCAAACCTCAACCACTTGAACGTGGGCTCGCCCGGCAGTGACGTCAGCGACATGGACGACACGACCGATCTCGAAGAGCTACTCGCTCAAGGCACGAGCAAAGGTCCGCAGACACATCCCGGTACGTTAATTCCTCCGCATGCAACGAGGAATTGAGCGCGGACTGCTGACCGTTTGGCTCTGTATTCAATAGGCATCATCTGCTGTGCAATCTTTAGCTTCGCCGGATTCTTCCTCCTTGTATGTGTGACACCCACAGGCTGCGTCTTCAGCTTGTGGACTCGACGTTCTCAGTTATGCCTTGGCTCTGTTTTGTGCAGATAATTGTCGGCTCGATTGTGAGCAGTAACTCGCTCTACATCAAGGTGCGACCGCAGCACGGCAAGAAGAAGTCGTCCCTCGCCGGCAGCATTTTCCTCGCGGCGTTTCTCTACCTGTGTGTGTTCGGCACAAGCATCATGTACTTTTTGCGGGCGCGTCGAGCCCAGAAGGTGTACCAGCTCTCCATGGATGTCCACGCCGACTAAGCATATGAGGAAACTCTTCAACATCCCCCACACTGAGACACCGCTCGTCCATTCCCCAGACGCTTGTAGAGTAGTTGACTAGATATATATGACCCCGACACGTCTAGGCTACCGGTGTCAGTGCCCTCATGGCCCCAGCGTGGACCAACCTGCAAGCGAGAAGGAGAATCACGCCAAACTTCCACCACCACAATATATTAACTTAAGCTACTTCAAGTCCCTCTGCAACAGCGCCATTCTCGGACATAGGAACCGAGGGGACCTCCGCCGTCACTGTGCGGATGAACTGGATGATGCCACTGGCGACCGCAGCGTTCATTGCCAGACGGGCTGCCTCGGCCTTCGCCTTTTTCTTGGCTGGTGCTGTCGCCACGCCCAGCTCTTGGCCGTTGATGACACACGTGCACTTGAACAGCGGCTCAAGTTTGGACGGCGACACGTCGTCCATCGTGAACTCGGTGCACAATCGACGCTGAGTGCTGAGCATATTCAGCACCGCAGCCGGTTCACTGTCGCGTTCAAAAAAGGCCAGCTGAATAACCTGGTTGTCGGTGTGATTGCTTTGTGGGGCCATGACAGCATTCTCGTCGTTGATACTCGTCGGTGGCGAACTGTGAGGCGGGATCGTTCCATCGCGCAGGGCCGTCTCGTACTGATCCCAACGCTCCTGGTCTTCCGGCAGCAGTTTCCCGGCCTCTCGCTTCATCTCCCACAGTTTCAGAATCGCAGCTTTCGCTGCAGTGTGCTTGGCGAGCTTCTTGGATGCCGCTCTCACACCTGCGGCCAGCACATCGTTCGTCGACCCATTCACGACCGTGCACTCAAACAATGACGACTCGCCATTGTCGGGATTGAAGACTGGGTCAATAGTCACTTGGAGCTACATTGGCAATTCCCACGGTTAGCGTCTTGTCATCCAAAAGACTTCCATGTAGCTACTCACAGATTGCTTGATTCGCATAAAGTAGATGTTCAATTGCTGGAATGGTGCCTTGTCAAACAGAACCATGGGCAATGGCGTCACCTCGGCAGCTCGCTCCAGCCTCGCTCGTTGGGCTGCCTCCTGTTGGTCACGTCGCTTCTGGGCTTCATCTTCCACTTTCTCCATCAATTCTTTGACAACGAGCAAATTGACGCGGTCTTCTACTTGCCTTAGCTCCACCGCATCGATGTCCCTCAGCAGCTTGGCCAACTGGCCATTGCCCGGATAGAGACCAAGCCCCTTCTGTGCCTCGGCGCGGGCATCCTCGAAGCGGTGCTCTAGAAGATTGACTTTTGCCAGCGCGTAGATCGCTTTGCTACTGTATTCGTCCACACGGAGAGCCTTGGCCGCGTACAAACGAATCATCGCGCAGTCGCGAAGCTTGATGGCGCAGACGGCCACGTTGCAGCACAGCGTGACATAGCGCTGTCGAAGATCTTCTTCATCCCACTCATGTGGATCATAGACATTCCCATAGTTCTGGTCTTCGTGATATGCAAGCAACCCCAATACGCTCTTCTTGAAGGCATTCATCGCAGCGTAGTGGTCGCCGCGCTCGAACTTGGTCTTCCCATCGGCTTGGGTTTTGTCCACTTCGGCGAGGAGCTCCGCTTCTTTCTCCGTGTTGGTTATCTCGACCACAGCACCTCCATCCCGCGCGCACTGCATTAGCTCGGTCTCAAACACGCTGTTCATCTGCACCTGGCTGTCGCTGGGGCCAATACCCGTACTGCGCAGTCGGTTGAGCACAGTCTGCGTAACAGGGTCCCACACGTGGTCTTCAAACGACCGTGAAGGATCGTTCACGAACGACAGCAGCGCGTACTGCACAGGCTCCAGCGCCAGCAGCGGCCCAACACAGCGGCGCGTCTCATCGTCGGTCTCCAGCAGCGCGCGCTTGAGCTGCTCGCGGTCCTCGTAAGTCAACGGCGCCAGCTGAGCCCCTGCCATGTTTGTCAAGTTTCGATTTTTGATGCATGCTCACCAACATGCCTGCTGAGAAAAAAGCGCTTTTCATTCTGCTGTTGTATCCACAGGATATTCCCGATAAGTTTACGGTAACTTCTCTTATTTACCGTATTGGGTCTACGTAAAAAGGCTTTTTACGATTCTTTCAGAATGATGGTCATCACGATTTTTGTCCATCACGCCACCCAAACAAGGGACCGTATTGGGGTTTTCGCGCGCCTCTAGATTTTCGCCGGAAAGTCCTTGGTGACGGCGACCCAGCGAAAGGGAAACGAAGCGACGTCTCACGCCGCGTCACGTGCCCATTGGACGAGACCAGAGAGAAGGACGCCAACGTTACCAATGGAGCCACGAGGTCCGAGCAGCCATGCGCAATATGCATCTCCATACGTCGCCGGAGACGCGAGAAATGCGAGTCGCAGCAATCGACCAATGGCGCCACGACCAACGGAAATAGCGTCACCGGTGCTGGCCATGGGGCCACCACCGCCAGCGGCAGCAGCCGCAACTGCGATGCAGCGTCCGCGCGTTCGTGTGGGCCGAGTGCCGATGGCGTCTCTGCGGTACGAGGTGCCAGCCGTGTTTGATGTGGACGCCACACCGGTGGCTGCCGCTGCTGAGCTCGAGTTTGATGAGGATTTCCAGCTGGACGACGAGCTTAAAATGAATTTCGACCGCTCTCTGCGTGCCCACCGCCGTCCACAGCGCATCAAATACGTCAAATGCAAGACGCGTGTGCTGCCAGATTTGCTGGTGCCGTATTTGTACGCGGGCGATCGTCGCAGTCGCATGAATGCGATCATGGACCGAACGGGCTGCACGATTGACTACTGCCCCGAGTCCCCCGATGATAAGATGGATATGTTTCAGCCACAGCGTAGCGGGAATCTCTATCTGATGTGCTTCCTGGTCGCAGCAGAGTCGACTGGACAGGTATGTAGTGCCCCAATATCTATATACTCGATTACTCACTTCTAACGCAACCTACGTTCGTATGCTATGCTGTGCAGTTAGAGGCAGCTACTCGACTTGTGCATGTTTTGGTGGATCGGGTCCAAGCTCACGTCGAATACAAACTGGCAGCAGGAGCCGCGAGGCGCACCAACGACGTCGACTCGACTCCACACCAGGACAACCGCAGCGAACTGCTGAGCCCACAGTTTCCTCCTCGTCGACCCACCGAAAGCGAATACGCTCGGCTGGATGGCATTGATTCGGACCACTTGAAGGCAGAATCCATTGGGAGAGCGGATGCTACGGGGACGGAATATGAACGCCGCGACGGGTCAGCGAGAACCACAGCCTTGAATGCCGGGCCACCTGAAGAAGAGGCATTGGCTCAAGAACGGGAAGCCCGCTGGGTCGATGAAACAGGCATGACTGATTCACACGTATGGTACGAGCGTACGAGCACGCACCCCAACCAAGCTCGAACTCGTCTGTCCGGTACGAAATTCCATCGCCCAGTTTATCGTCGAATCCTCGTGGACGAAGCCGGCTATGAGGTGTACGAGCGCCCGCAGTATGAGAATTTGCAACGCTACTCACCTGGGCTCTCTGGACACACGTCGTCGCCGTCTCTTCCACGTCGTCGAATCCACGAACCGATGTACCATGGAACCAGCAGTGAAGAAGAAAGTCACCCGAGAAGCAGTGCTGGGCTGTCGGTTCGATCGTCAGCGCCTGCCACGCAGCGGATGGGATCATTGCGTGACGGCCCAAACTTCCGTTCGTCGATGCACGATGTCGTCATCGAACATCCGATTCGGCGAGGGATGAAGCGGCGTTTGGGGGCCTACGAGGTCGATGACATGTTCCCTCGCCGCCGAACGGCTCGGCGCGGTTCGGCATTGCATGATTACATGAGCGACGAACTTGAAGCAGATTATGTGCTCTCGGGAGATGAGCTGGTTGACAATGTCCACGATGGCTTCAGTTCAACGCATGTGTATCGCCGTGCACACCGAGTGGCATCAAGTGCTCAAGAGATCCCGGAGCCTCAACGCGTCCATCGCAATGAGTTAAGAGACGAGGAGCTCCGGTCGGACTGTTCGAATCAGGATCAAGTGCCAGAGATGACGCAAGTCGACCACTCTTCTGATCCGTCTAAGCCTACGTCCGATAACTCCAGTGTTCTTGATGCTGCCACGCTGGAAGGTAACGTGGAGTGTTCTTCGCCTGAGTCATCTCAATCGAAGGACACTGTCTCTTCGAATGTGTCGATTTCGGTCAACACAACAGGTGTCGATTCATCTGCACAGACAACTGAGTATGAGGCAGTTGTAGAAGGTCCAGTTGCCCCATCTTTCATGGCCACGGTTGTCGGCCCATCCGACGCACCCAGCGACAAGCCTGCGCACCTTGCAAGTGCTGATAGTCAAGACGGCGACCGAGCGGTCCCTTTTACGGCGGTCACGAGCGACACACGTCCGATACACACTCCGATGGGTAGTTCCGACATGGATGCGAATTCCGGAAGCACGCGTGACAGTCAAACCGAGACCCGGGACACGAATGTGAGCGAAAATGCTCGTGTGGCATTGTCAGATCGGGTGGTAGCCCCAGTCCCCGTCCCGGATCAAGTGGCAGAACGGATTCTGCCTTCTGCTCGTACGATGCTGAACGAGGTGATGATGAATCGCTTGAGTTCCGATTCGCTCATGTGCAAGAGCTCAAGCCAAGTTTTCTCAGAGCTGATTGCGGTCGCTCGCCGATTAGCGGTGCTGATTGATCAATGTCGATCGCATGAGCACTTGCAAGACCTCGTCCATCTTGCGCACGGAGTTGAACTTGACATTTGGCGACTCCACTCGATCTCGCCTAAAGACAAGCAGGCACATTTCGCGACTTTGGAGAAGGCCATGGCTGATGCGTCTGACACAAGCAAGGCGGTCAGTGAACGAGTATCAGCACTGCTGAATGGACTGGAAGAAGTGATCTCTTCCTATCGGTTCCATGCAGGTGAAAGCCAGACCAAGACGGCTAACCGATTCCACAGTGAAGACGATGGTGGAGAGAACACAAAGGAGAAGGAGATACGAGCAGATGATCATCCGAAGTCTCTTGCCCGCCTTTCCCCGGGAGGTGAGTGCGTTGATGTGCAAGTCAAAGACGGCGCTGAAGCTGCGAAGGATGGAGGGACGAAACCAGTTGAGAAGACGAGCATAAGCAAGTATGCTTCGACTTCTCCGCCGCTGTTGCCAAAGCTCAACATACCCGCGGAAGTACCAAAGTTCGTAGCAGGCCTTGTGGCTGAGCTGGAGCGTACGACAGGACTGTCGACGGTGATGTTCAGCGCCCAGAAGCGACTTCTCCGCGAGATTTGTAAAAGCGACCCGTACTACTATCTGCACCCGATAGCCTTGATGGAATCTGTCCGGAAGGGTAGAGGAAATTCGTGTCCGTTCGGCTGTGCTGGGGCTTCGGCACACAAGTGGGAGCGAAAGGTTGTGTCGCAAATCAGCTCGCGTATGAAGTGGTTCGACTCCGTCGCGTACTCGCTTGCGAAGGTGTCGGGGGGAAAAGAGCTGCTCAGCCGGAAGAAGATGAACTCGACGATTCGCAAACTGCATCTCGTCGCACTCCAGCTCCATTGCCTTATCGCGCATCTTTTCTGCATCCGCAAGCGCGTCGTGTGCAGGGAGATTGACTCCTTACCCACGGCTCTGAATAACTCGTACTACGAAAAGCGGATGAACGGGTACAAGTCGAGATTGAAACTCACACTTCACCAACAGCCTCCGCCCATGAGTGCGGGAATATCGCTTCCAACCGAAGAGTTGGTGCGGGATACGTTCGAGTTCTACCCAGAGTTGCTGCTTTCGATCGATATTTGGGGATACGATCAACGTCACGACCAAGCTCCCACGTCAAAGCTTCCGTTGGATCTGCTGCGTGCTGCTGCACGCCAGTCGTTTGACTTCGAGTCCGATACGAATGGACTTCTTCAAGGAATATGCGAAGAACTGCTGGGTATACTGTGCCTTTGGAACGACTTCAAGTGGGGGGAAAGCTTGGAGTCTCTCAGCACCGACGAAATCGTGGAGTTTGAAGCCAAAGTGAAGACCAGCATCCGTAAGATCCTCGAGGCCCACGCTAGTCACCTGTTATCCCAGTGGTCATCTCAGCTTGCAAGCACTCCGGCAGTGCTGAACCACATACGCCTGACCCAGCCTAACGTCTACTACTCGGAGCACCCAACGAGCACCGGATCCACGTCGAGATCGAGCCTTGTTGGCCAAAACAACTTGCTCTTCAAACGCGACGAGGAAGAGGAAGACGAGTGCAATGAAGAAGATAGAGACGATGAAGATACGATTCTGCAAGACTTCTGGAGGAATCGCTGCACGCCATCCACAACTGATACCTACGCCACCACCGTCGCCGGTGACAGTGCGAAGTCGGACGAATCGTTGCCGCTATTGGATCTTTCCCCGTTGCGCGAGGAGGTATTGATCAGTGTTGCTCAGGAGGCGAAGAACGACCGAATTCTCAGCTGGAGTGAAGTGTACGACATGAGGCAGCGATGCCACATGCTCGCTGAAAACACGGAACACCTTTCGGTGGAAAACTCGAGCCCATGTGAAGTACTCCACCTCCTCAACCAGCTTGCCCAGGCTCGGTCCATTGTCGAAGATGCGATTCGCACGTCGGAAAAGCTGGTGCTTCACTCGGTGCACCACCAGCTAGACGAGCCAGATACGGAAAACAGCCATCGTGATGCCGTCGTTGGTGCGGGCTCCCTTGCTGATGTCGAGTCCATGTCTGAAGAGTCTCGTGACGAAGAAGACGCAAGTGCTGACCCGCTTCTCGCTCGGAAGGACCCGCATGACAGCGTTCACCAGGACAGCAAAACTCCGGAGAAAGGAGAAAACGACAGCGACGAAAACGCGTGGAAGCAACCGGTGCTAAAAGACCTCGTAGAGATCGTCACTTCGACGAACCAGGAGATGTCTGAGATTTGTGGTCAACGTGCTCGATCCGCTCGCGTGCGAGACAAGCTGCAATCGCAATCGCTCGGGCTCGCGCGACAGAGCATCCAAATATTCCAGACCATTCTGAACATGAAGCCGTGAAAGCGAGGCAAAGTCCAATGGTATGATCCGTTGTCCCACTGTGGCATTACGTGAGAACGCAAAATGGCCAATTCAAGTTTTACTCGGCGAACCACAGTAAACGAACATGGGCGATACGCTTTTTCAGTCATTTCTGACTGCCATCTCTAAGAGTCTGCTGTTGCCCAGGGCAGCAAGACGTGCACACTTCCAGTTCTCACGGATTTTCAGACAAAAAAGGAGATGTAATGACGTCTGAATTAGCGATGTTCGCCGCGGAGAAAGTCCACTGCTGTGGCGATATTGCCCATGAGTGGACGCTGGTAGTCGTCCTTCCAGAGCCCACTCGCGACAAGCGATGTCGCCGTCTCCAGTGTAAGGTTGGCAAACGTGAGCTGCTGGTCACGCGCCCGCAGCTTTACGTGGTACTCTTTCAGCGCGTGGATGGCCGAGGCGTCAATCCCGTTCATGCGTGAGCCGTCGACGATGACGCCGAGGATACGACCACGGGCCTTGGCCGCATCTAGTTTGTGTTCCATGCCGTGAATAAAATGGCTCGCGTTGCCGAAGTACAGTGCGTACGCCATCTGCACGACCACGACATCCTGTAGTTCCGTTGCCGAGGATTCCGTTTTGTCGACTTCGCCAAACGTTCCGTCGGGCCTCTGGCCCATCGCAAGGACGCGCGGCTTTTTAGATTTGGCCATGATCACCACGACCGACGCAAGCACAGAGATCAGGAGACCTCGCAGCAATCCGCACACGAGCGTCCCACAAAACGCCGCGAGCCACACGAACAAGTCGTGCCGACTGACGCGTTTAAGCCATTTCGGCTCGGAAAAGTCGATAAGCGAGCGTGCCGACAGCAGGATGATGGCCGAGAGCGGCGCCTGCGGCAGGTAATAGAGCGGTCCCGTGAGAAAGAGCAGCGTCACAATCACCAGCACGGCCGTGACCATAGACGCGAGCGGTGTGTGCGCACTTTGCGCATTGACGGCGCTGCGCGACAAGCCAGCGGTCGACGGCATGCCCTGGAAAAACGACGCACCGAGGTTCGCAAAGCCCAGCCCAAGCAACTCTTGGTTTGGCGAGATCTCGTACCCGGCCTGGTTCGCGAGCTTGCTGCCAGTCGCGGCGCTCGACATGAAGAAGATCACGGCGATCATCGCGGCGTTCGTGACAATGCTCTGGATACGGTCCCAAGGCAGCACGCTGCCAAGCACCCCCGGCGGGAACACGGGCGCGGGCAGTCCACTGGGCACGACGCCCGTGAGTTTGATCGCGTCGTCGCCGACCGCAGCGCCGACCACCATGCCCACAACGCACACAATCAGCGCGCTGCCGTCGCAAATGATCGAACAACCAAACGCGACGCGAGGTCGTGCGGCGAAAAAGCCGGAGAGACTGCCAAGCTCTGCTCGCATTGGGGCGGTCGGTGCAGTGTTCTCTGTCTTCGTCTTCGAGTTGTCGGACACTGAAATGTCGCTGCGCGGCAACGGTGCGATGGCTGCCGATCCTCTCTCGGTCGGGCTATCCAGCGCGATCTCGACGACTTCGTCACCCTCGTCCTCTTGACCATCATTTGCCTCGTCGCCTTGGATCAATCCGGCTGTCGTCGCGTCGCTGCTGCCACGATCGGCTTCAAGATGCTTGGCATGTTCCGTCACAGTCACCAATGCTGCTTTGAGGTGCTTGGTTACCGAGAGAAACACGAGCGCAAACACACCGAGCACAACAGAGTACCAGTTTGTGTTGGGGAGTTCGGTGAATATCTCGATCAAGGTGAACATCGTGAGCGGCGTCTTCTTGTGGAGCGTGATCCCAAGCCAGCCCGACAGCTGCGATGTGATGATGAGAAAGGCCGTCGCAGTGATGTAGCCGTTCATGGAAGTGCGAGAGAAGAAGCTCACGACGCCGCCCTGGTGCAGAATTCCGAAGCAGATCATGATCAGTCCCGCGAAGAATGTGAGCAAAATGCCCGTTGCCACGCGCTCTTCCACCGACTGGATCTCTGCTGAACGGAGCATCACGCCAACAAGCAGACTTCCCTCAGCAGCGTTCGCGACGGACAGTGCCCGTGACGAACCGAAGAGCGGGTACAGCAGCGGCGCAGTGGCGGCCGTATACAGTCCGTACTGCGCTGGGACGCCCATGAGCGCTGCGAAACTCATCTCCTGCGGCACGAGCATCACAGCGACCGTGAAGCCAGCGATGAGGTCGAATTTGAGGTCGCGTCGGACGTCGTAGTGCGGCAGCCAGTTGAGAATGGGCATGCGCTTGTGCCAGTAGCGGTTCCATTCGTGCCAGGCGATCATCTCGCTCCGTCGGGGGTTTATTCAGCGCAGCGAATAACGCTGAATGGGTGTGGCGGCATGCGGACGATCGGCCTGGCTTCAACGCCATGGACACGCGGACATCCCTGGCTTCTTCTGTGCGTGATGCACGGGTGGTCTTATCGCCGAGGAGCTGGATCGGAGGCGCGATCGATCTATTTTCAGCATCGGGATGGTTTTGATACGCCCTTATCAGACCCACGCCACCCACGGAAGACGAGACCAGCAGCGCTGCGAGCCAACATAGATTCCTCAGCGCAGCGAGAGCTCCTGGATCCAGCCCGATGGTGATGACGACCAAGCGACTGAGCCGCAGCGGTGGCGCCGATGGCAGCAGCGGCAAGCGCAAGCAGTCGGGCCTAATTGATGGCCGCGCCAAGGCCGCGAGCATTTTCCTCCGGGAGGAACGCAAGAGCGACAAGCGCCAGACACTCGCGGACGCGCTCGTGGCGAAGTTGCGTGCGAAGTACGCCAAGCACGACGCCGAGTTTGCTGATGCTATCGCGTCCATGACGAACCGGCTCGTACTCCACACGCAGCGGCGCCTCGGCGAGAGCGACATTGTCGCACTCGAAGCCGTCGTGCGCAAGATGAGCCAGGAGCGCGCGGCCAAGCGCGGCGACAAGCCCACCAGCGGATGCGGCCCGGGCGCCCAGGAGATCAGTGCATCGAGATCTGGCAGCGGTAGTGGTCAGTCGGGGAGTGCAGGCGGTGGCGGCGTCGCGTCCTCTTCCTCTCAATCCAAGCTGCCGGCCCAACTCACGGGCCAGGACGAGTGGGTGCTGCTGAACGCGCTGACGCTGGTCGAGTTTGAGAAAGACACAGACGCCGAACGCGTGGCGCACCAGGAGAAGCAGCGGCTCCAGCGCGCGTGGCTGGACGCGCAAAAGCAGGAAAAGGAGTCCCGCAAGAGCCTTGACAAGCAGCGGCAGCAGCAGCACTATGAACACCAAGTCACAGATCTCGCCAAGTGGCAGTCGATCGAGTCGCTGAAAAAGCAACGACAGCACGAGCAAATCCTCCAGGTGCGTGCCGAGCGAGACGAGCAACTGCGCCAGCAAAAGCTCCGCCAGCAGCAAACCGAGTTGCAGCGCCAGCGCGACGACGAGGCCGAGCTGCAGCGCGTGCGGCGCGAGCTCCAGAAGTTGGACGACGACGCGCGGCTGCGGCGCCAGTTGGAACACGAGCGCGTGCGCGCGCTGCAGCAAGAGAACGCCAAGGAGCTCACGATCAAGTCTCGCGCCAAGGTGCAAGAACAGGTCGACGACGTGCAGCTCATGGAGGCGTACGCACAGCGGCTCGAGCGCGAAGAGCAAATGCGTGCAAACGGAGGCCGCAATGGGCAGCCGCCACCGGCGCGAGACGTCGTGGGCGTGAGCCACAGCACGGTCGCCACGCTGCACGAGCAGCAGCGCCAGCGAGCGCTCGCCGACGAGCGACGCGCCGAAGAGTACCAGCGCAAGAAAGACGAGGACGCGCGGCTCGCCGAGCAGCAGATCGCCGACAAACGGCGCCGCGAGGCGCTCGAACGCAAGCAGTTTCTCGAGCTTCAGCGGCGCCAGAAGAAAGAGCGCGAGCACGAAGACGTGGTCGAAGACCTTGTGTACGCCGGCCACGTGCAGCGCGACACCAAGGCTGCGATGGACGAGCAGAAGCGGCGCGCGCACGCATTGCGCCAGCGCAATCTCGACGAGCAGGCGCGGCTGCTGGCGCAAATGGCCGAGCAAAAGCAGGGCCAGCCCATGTCGCCGCTGCACTTGCCGCGCACGCTCATGAACAGCCGCGAGAAAAACATCAACGCCAAGCTGCTGCAGAAACTGGACCAGCCAGAGCTCGCGATGCAAGTGCTCAAGAAGCTCAGCCCCAGCAAGGAGCAGAAGGAGTACACGATCGCCACGAGCTTTTACTGAGACAAAGAGAGAGAGAGAGACTATTTTATAGAGTGCCAATGTAGCCATCTACTGCAAGGGGGTATATGCTTTAAGAGGTATATGGTGGTTACAACATTGTATAGTGTAACCTGCTGCGAGCGTAACCTCGCACTCTGGGCCCAGTCACCACCAAAGAGAGCAGCAAGAGAATGTGGGCATCGCGACGAGGTACGGTGGCGCGTGCTTGCGCTGCGCATGGCGCTGCTTCTTGCGTGCTATCGAGACTACACTCTACTGCACGGAGAAGCCCGCGTCGTACGCCGTCGAACGCGGTGTCTCTCGCTTTCCGTAGACGCGCACAACCCCCACTCACAATGTCGTCTGTCTCTAGCTCGCGGCTTCTTCTCGCCCGCCCACGCGCGCTGCATCTCGAAAAAGAAGGCGCGACTGCAGAGCGTGTCTCCGCTCTGGGCCATCGATGGCGTCGACGCCGTCTCGAGTCTGCTTCCGCACGAAATGAGCCAGGCCATGCGCTACTTCCAGGCACCGTCGACGCTCATCACGTCGACGAGCGACCCGAGCGACCTGCCCGACTGGAACGTGCCCGAGTTGGCGTTCGCCGGTCGTTCCAACGTTGGCAAGTCGTCGCTCATCAACGCCGTCGTGGGCCAGCCCGGGCTCGTGCGCACGTCCAAGACGCCGGGCCGTACGCAGCTGCTGCACTTTTTTTCCGTCGGCGGCAAGAAAGGCAGCCTCCCAGACCTCGCGCTCGTCGACATGCCCGGGTACGGCTTTGCCAACGTGCCGAAAAAGGTCGAGCACGCCTTCCACGCACTCGTGGGCGGCTACGTGGAGCAGCGCCGCAGCGACAACCTCAAGAACGTCTTTCTGTTGATGGACGCGCGGCGCGGCGTGACGCCCGTGGACCAAGACTTTATGGATTTTCTCCACGACCTCGGCGTGCTGTACCAGGTCGTGTTCACCAAGGCCGACGCCGTGTCGCCCGCTGAACTCACCACGCACGTGGACCACGCGCGCGCCGTGGCCATGGGCGTGGACCGCATCAATATGCACCCCGTGATCCACGTCACGAGCGTGAAGGAAGGCTTCGGCATTAAGGAGCTGCAGCACCAGATCGTGTCGCAGTCGGGACTGCTGCGCGTGCCGTCGAAAGAGTAACAATAAAAGAAGCTTCTCCACTTTGTCAAAACTCCGACACGACCGAGTCGTCGTCGCTGCTCCCACTGGGGCTGCTGCTGTCGCCGTCGTCGTCGTCGGGGGGATCCCGGTGGACTTTCTGCGGGGCAAGATCTCGACCGGACCCGCCAGTGCGGAAAGCGTCGGGAGGGCTGGTCGTGGCGGCTCCAGCGAGAGGCGGCAGCTCGAGCGGCTCAGTCGCCAGCGCCGAGTGCTTGCGAGTGCCGCGACTACTGAGACAGCGTGGCTGGTGGGATGCAGTGGCCGCGGGCAGCTCGAGTCGTGATGCGTGGGGGTTGTCGCTTGTCGTGGGCGGTGATGGAGCTTTCGGGATGCGACTGCTGGACGACGACGACCCGGGGACGTCGGGCAGCACGCTATGCGTCGGGGCCAGCGAGGCGTCGTCCTCTTCTTCTTCTGCTGCCGCTTCCGAAGCTGACCCACGACCGTGGCCGCGACTGCTGGACGTCTTGTCTTGTCTTCGACGGGCGTGTTTCGGTTTCTTCTTTTTCCGCTTCTTCTTGCGCTTCGCGGAGCCGTCGTTGTCGGTGCCGCTCTCTCCGTCCCCTGGCATCTCGGTAGTACCTGTCTCATCCAGCCCACCTCCTCCTCCTCCTCCGTCGTCCTCTGGATCCGGATGCTGCTCCTCTCTCTGCCGTCGGCTCCTGTGCTTGCTCTTCTTCTTACCCAGTGGTTTGCTACTGCCGCACGACGCTGCACTCTTCTTGCGGCGCGTCGACTGGCGTCGCTTGAGCTTCTTGGCAGCCGCCTTGTCGCGCGAGTACTCTTCCGGCGCACTCGCGTAGCCGTTCGCGACGGCCTTTCTACTAGCAGCAGCGACCGTCATCCTCCCTCCATCGTCTTCCGGTGCATCGTTCGGTGGGATAGCATCTTCTGCTCCGGAAAGATCCGAGTCGCACGAGTCGCGCGCCACCGCCGTCGCCGCATCGTCCATCAGATCCACACTCGCGAAGAGCTCCGAGATGGCGGCCTCACAGTCGCGCAGCAGATCGCCCTGCAGCTCCAGTAGTGCCGCGTCCTCGGGCGTCGCGAGCGATAGCTCCTCGCCCCCCTGCGAGCAGCTCTCTTTTCTCGCGGCCTGCGCCTCGTCACGCTCTTTGCGCTGGTCCAGCTCCCGCACGAGCGGCAGCAAGCCATAATAAATCAGCAGGCTCTGGCACCACGAGCGGCCCATCTCTTCGAGGTCCCACGTGCTGAACTGCGTGTCCTTGCGCGCACCAAAGTCGGGACCGCAGAACGACGCCTCGAGCGTGTACGAGTTGACGACGCCGAGCTCGTGGTGCACGACGACGCGGGCCGTATTGAGCTTGGACTTGACCACTTTAAAGTCGCAGCTCGCAAACGAGAAAAAGTCCGAGTTGCGCGCGACGAGCATGGGGAACACGCGCGGATCGTTCGTGGCCGCGGGCTTTTTGCTGGCGCGCTTGCCCGTGCAGCATCCGTACGTGAAGATGTTGCGGTTGATCGAGTGGCCGTGGAGATCGCAGTAGATGGCCACGCGGTCCTTGAGCTGCCACTGCGTGAGCAGCCGCTTGAGGTGGAACACGGTCGGAAAGAGCTTTTCAATCGGGTTGGACCACTTGCGGTTGAGGTCCCACCCGGCGAGGTTCACGCGCGTGTTGCCGTTGATCACGCCGTCGGGATTGAGCATGGGCACGACCTTGAAGACGAAGTGGTTGCGCAGCACGGCGGCGCCCGAGGACGCGCCCGTGAGGTAGTCGAGCATGCCCTTCATCATCCACGACGCGTTGGGCTCGCCCGGGTGGACCCGCGCCGACAGCACGATGAGCTTCTTATCGTCCAGCGGAAGGCTATCGCCCGACGCTGACGGCGCCGACGTGATGGACAGCAAGTCACACGGGTTCTGCGCGATCGTCTGGCAGAGCTCTGTGCGCCGCACAAACGCACTGCGCCGCGGGTCGCGCTCGAGCGCGTCGAGGTACTCGACGAGGTCCGTGTACGAGTACGGCTGGAGACAGGCAAACGAGACGCAGTCGTGGTCGTGGCAAAACTCGTACTGAAAGTGGAGCGTGTTGGTACCGAGCACCACAGTCGAGGCCTCGTAGTGTACCTGCGAGCCGGCGTGGACCCAGCCTTTCGCGGCGTCGATCTCCGAGTAGACGCACGGCTGCAGGCCGGCGCCGAAGAGCGCGCCACTCTTGGCGAGATTCACGAGCGAGAAGTGGTACGTGATGCCACGCGTGGCGTTGCGCACGTCAAAGTAGAACCACTGGCGATAGGCACTGTTCTGGAGGTCGGGGTGCACGTACAGTTCGTACGCGTGCGCCCTGTCGGACCGCAGCACGCGGTCGGCGTACTGCAGGTTGCCGCCTTCGAAGAGCGAGTCAAACACGAGCGTATCGGGTGCTGCGCCGCTCTGCTGGAACACGTGCGGCCGGTTGTATTCGTACACGCGAAGCCGTTCCACGGCCGCAATTTCGGCGTCATCCGGAGACGGCGGCTCGATCGGCAGTCGAGTCTCGATGAGAATGGACTCTGGTGGAAAGCAACGCGCCTCTGGGTGGAAATGGGTACGCACAGGGAGATGCAACGGGCGTCCATCCAGCGCACCGGACCGTGCGCGCCGCGGCTCGTCGGGCAAGTGGATCAGCGGCAGTGGCGGCGGCAGCAGCACGTCGTCAGTGAGTTGCTCGGCCGCCGCCGATGGCTGGCGGAACCGCGCCGCGCGAAACTTGTGGACGAGCGACATGCCAGTCAATTAGAACCGAGAGAGCGGAAGCATGTCCACGTTCCTCCGTTCGAATCCAGAGTGCCCGTCGCGTACATGCTGCCGTGAAACGACTCGCTTTCGCCCCGAAATATCGACCGTGGCAGCAGGCTAATCAAGCCATTTCATTCTTTCATTTAGCCTAGCTCTCCGCAGGCAAGTACCTAGGGTGCTGTTGGTCAGAAAACCCAAACCAGTGGTTTTGGGTTCGTCTGACAAACAATCCCACGTGCCTGACCACCAAACCACCAGCAATCGAGTGTGTGCGTGCTGTCACTGTCTCGCCTTGCGCGAGAGTGGAAAATTTCGAGGGTGTTGGCGTTGTGGGTCTCCACCATTGGACACCATGTGATTTGATTAATGTAGCCTCCCAAGAGAATGCACACAAAGCATCGAGGTCTCTCCATGTGGACCCGTGATGGGATGGGTGGATGGGTGTGAAGCCATCGTTGGATATGTTTGGGTTCTTGCGAAAACCGAGCTGCAGCGCTGGACGTGCAACCTGAATTCGAACCTGAAGTTTTGCTGAACCGTAATTTACATGTCGGACCCTGACAAAATGGGTGGCGAGAGACTGTAAACTACCGCGTCTTTTTTGTTTTATAGATCGCATATCGGGCTCGTCTGCCAACCTGAATTTCCCAAGAATCCAGTTCCAGTGCTCATATCTCTCTTGTGCCAAATCGGTCTCAGTATTGGTCCGTCCCTCGTGTCTGTGGCGGCACCATGAAGCCATACACGTCCTATAACGTATCGAAAAATATAACGCAGCTCCAGCGACTTTGGGTGCTCATAGCAATGACAGGCTTCTGGAATTCCCCACTGGAAGAGGAGGAGCTCCTCGGAGCGATGCGAAGAGCTCATTCCTCAATTTGCTTGGCCTCCGCCACAACTACAACAACCACCACCTACCAGTATTCAACATGCAGGTAATGTCCACCACCACCACCCCCAACTCGCTTCCTGTGCCGCTCCACGAGAAGTGTCAGTACCCGAGCAAGTCGTGCCCGCAGCGCCGCGCGCTCAAGGTCGACGGCGATCTCCACCGCCTCTGCGAGTTCCACCGGCAGCTCGCTAACCGCAACCAGCAGCGCCTCCAGCAGCGACGACGCATGCTGCGCCAAGAAAAAGAACGTGCGTCGGAAGCGGCCGCAATGCAGGATGCCCTGGCATTCGGCGGCTTTGACGACTGCGGCACAGTCGAAGGGCTGGGCGAACTCGCGCTGGAAGACCTCGACATACTGCTGCAACTGCTGGGCAACAGCGACGACGGACTTCTCGCCGTGTAATCATAGCAAACAAAATATCAATACGATCAACCATTCAAATGGAATCCTGTGATAAATTCAATACCATCCAATGTGCATGCACCCACAACCTCGAACGACAGCATCATTGCGCTGGATCCCGTACTGTAGGTACGCTGTACCCTCTCGCTCTCAAGCACTACGGTGATCAGTGTATTGCAACGACAGATCACAGGAATCTACGAGACCATCTCAGTTCAAGAATGCATGTCCCTCGATTGAGTGACTTCAACTCGGTGTTCCATTAGTGCCGGTGCCGATACCTATCTTGTTTAGATCACGAACGGTCGCGGTCCTCGAAGAAGGTTTTCCCTTCCTCGTACACACAGCCTTCCGCCACAATCATGTTTAAGGGTCTCACGCAGGATCTCTCGGGCACGGCCGACATCTGCTCGACGGTGGAGGACCCCGCGACGCTCGCGGCCGCGTTGTATCTGCTCCCTCACGAGACCATTCTCTTTGCGTTCCAGTCGCCAAAAGAAGAGTTTGCGTTCACAAACGAGGCGCTGATCACGGTCAGAGGCGAGAACGCGGCGACGACACGCAAGCTCGTCGAGCGCCACGAGTTTCGCGAGTCGCTCATCTCGGATGTCACGTTTGAGACCACGGGTCGCATCGACCGCGACTGCGAGATCAAGTTCCGCATTGGCGAGAGCGACATTTCGATCGATATTTTCCGCAGACAAGAAGGCGCGGTCAAGATATACTACAAAGCGCTGCTTGCTCTCTCCCGCGAGCAGCAGAAGCGGCGAGTCAGCTGGCAGTTTGCCAACGATGGGTTGGCAAAGACCACGGCGGCGATGAAACTGCGCGGCGTTGGACTCACGCAGCAAGCCAACGACGTGCTCGCGTGGATGCAGACCGACTTTGAGCGCCTCCACTCACGCTGCTACAAGGAGGCTATCGAGCACGCACTCAAGAGCACCCAGTAGCTGTTGATAAGGAGGTTATATGGAGAACGTATGGACTGACTAAGAGAGAAGAGCCGTCCGCTGTTGTTCGCGATCACGCCTTGCGCAGCCCCTGCAGCGTCGCGACCAAAACGGCGCGGTAGCAGCGTGGCTGCAACTGCTTGTGCTTGGCCTCGAGCCAGCTCGCGAGCTCGTCGGTCTGTTTGGTGAGCACGCCGTCTTTCAGACGCAACGCCGTGGCGGCATGGCCCAGCGCGGTGGTGGTGTACTCCCACTTGCGGAGGTTGCTGAGCTGCTCGCGGCCGAGCAGCTCCAGCACCTTGTAGTAGATGCGTGCCTCGGGCTCTTCGGCCGTCGCAACGTCGATCGAGATGTGGGTCGTGCCGATCGTAAACTTGATTTCGCAGTCGCGGTCGGCGCGGCCCGCGGTCTCAAACTTGACATCCCTCACGCAGTGGCTCTTGTACTCGAAGCGCTCGACGAGCTTTCGCGTCGTGGTCGCGTTCTCGCCTTCGACGCGGATCAGCGCCTCGTTCGTGAACGAGAACTCCTCTTTGGACGACTGGAGCGCAAACACGATCGACTCGGTCGGGAGCAAGTACTGGAACGCCAGACACTTTTCAAAGTCGCGCACGGGCAGACAGATGTCGGACGAGCCCGTGAGATCAGAGGCCAAGCCCTTCAGCATACTGTATTACTGCGAGATGAGAATTGCAACGATGTGGCTCTTCACATGCGATCTTTTTGAGCTGATTAGCCTGACTTCTTATTGCTATTAGGCTCGCTTAGGTGGGTCTGACTCGCGTCTCTGAATGCACGCACATGTATCTGATATATCCGGTGTGTGCCGTAGATCCATTTGTAGAGGTACTAGTCCCACTGATTTACATCTGTTGTCACGTGAGATACTGTAACATATCTCCAGTGAGTATCGTACTTCAAAGGATAAATTCAGACACTGTTGACCCGCCCACCCATCGCCGTGATGGGACTGGAATCCAGTCTGTGATGCAAGTGTGAACCCCGGCAATGGGACACTGCATCTCGTTGCATTCCGATCGCTTCTCTGTGGTGAGGATGCGACGGGAAAGTGCTGCACTTGGCATCTAGCAGCCAGAGGATAGCGGGAGACCTTGGACGATTACTTTCCGTTCGTTGGGGACCCTCTCGTGCATGTACGAAAGCAGATTCCGCTTCGTCAACAGTCGACGACGCCACGACACGTGTGAGAGGGAGAAACAAAGAAAAGATTCACGGGGATCTAAGTGCGAGCACGTATAATATACTGCAGTCATGCCAGCATGCTGAAGAACCGGTATTACATAGTGTTCAGAAGTCTAATATACCAGCAGCCAATGTGGCAGCGGCTGCTCTCGCTGGTGCGTCATCCCGACATGAGCCCGACAGCATAAATCCACTTGATTCCCCACGGCGAATCTCTCCACGTGAGTAACGCACGTCGGTCACGCGAGTATCTCCCCAGCTGTCACTTGTCATGGCCCGGACGGTGGGTGCGACATTCCCGCTCGAGAGGATCCCGAACCTACCGTACCGGGATTAATACTGGACGCTGCTTCTGTCACGTTCGACAAGTCTCGGTCTCTTGTCATTCCTCAACTTGCTCTCTTCTTTCGAGTCCAGTTCCCTTCTTTTCATTTCCCCCTTCACCATGGTCTTCCGTTCGTTCACGGCATTCGTTGCGGCTGCCGCCGCCTGCGCCTCGACCGCCTCGGCGATCGACTACCTCGGCGGCTGGATCCCGGCGCCGCCCAAGCAGCAGTGCGTCGACATTTGCGTCAACTCCAAGGCCAAGCCTACGTGTCTGACCAATGACCCGGTCTGTCTCGCCAAGAAGCAGCGCCCCGGTGACTTTGACTACATGGTGCTCGAGCAGCTCTTCGTGCCGCAGTTCTGCCGCGATCTCCTGCGCGGTATTGACTCGACCATCTCGCACCAGAATGTGAACCCGTACCCGAAGGGCGTCGCGTGCCAGGCCGAGGTCGTCAAGAGCGAGCTCACGATCCACGGACTCTGGCCCAACTACAATGACGGCTACGCCGGCTGCTGCAACGTCACGGACACGCTCGCCAACAAGCCGTACCACGCGGCCGACTTTGCCAAGAACCAGCCGACGTTGCTCAAGGAGATGAAGGCCAAGTGGGTTGACCCTACCCAGCCGAACGAGTACGACACGCTCTGCGAGATCTACAACCACGAGTTCCAGAAGCACGGTATCTGCTACAACGCCTTTGGCGATGACTGGGAAAAGGCCGCCGTCAACTACTTTGAGGCCACGCTCAACGCCGCCGCCGTGCACGCCAAGGCCACGGCCAAGATCAACGAGTGGGCGACGTCGCCAAAGAAGTCGGCCACGCTCGACGAGTTCAACGCGCTCTTCCCCACGAAGGTGCAGATCTTCTGCTCGTCCGTGCCGGGCGCCAACGAGTTCTCGGCCATCCGCTCGTGCTACCAGAAGCCAGCGTCGCAGAACGCGACCGGGCCGTTCATTCTCCAGGACTGCGCGCCCGCGGCCAAGAGCTCGGCGTTCCAGCCGTGTAACGGCACGGCACCCATTTCGCTCGCAGCGTACGTCGCACCGGGCACGTCCACGCCCACCCCTACTCCCACGCCCACATCCACGTCCAAGCCCACGGACACGCCGTCGCGCCCGGCCTGCTGATTTTGTGAATCCATGAACAGCGTATTGATACTAGAGCAATGAGGCTGTCGAAATATAGATGCTGGATGCGAATGTCAGTTCGGCAGATGATCTCTTGTGTTTCTGGCATGACTCACCCTGCGGTGGGGGAAGACGGACATCAATGAGAACCTCCCTGATGACAGTGAGTCCAGTGGACTCCAGGCAGGTTAGAACCCTTGCCCTTCGGGGATCCCAACGTGGGACGCGAAAGAACGATGGTGTCGTCTGTCGACGGATCCCTCCTTTCAGCACGTTGCGCAACTTCCCGCCGTCCAGCGTCTGCCTCAATCATACGCGGAGCTCCGTGTCTGCCAGAGAGGGAACGTGGGACTTGCCACGTGCAATCACGAACGGTGGGCTCACTTCCCACTATTTCACATGTCCATGTGCCATGCTGCAACAATAAGGCAACGTAACCACAATCTGTGATCTCCTGGAGTGACAGGTGGATCCTTCAAGTCGCCCATTGACGGGACAGTCTTCCCTCCGGCGTGACATCCCACTTGCCGCTCCAGGATCCGTCCCCCGCCTCAGCCCCGCGAGTGCCTCCCGCTTCCCCCCCTTCCTGGAGAGCAAGTGCCCGTCCGTCCGCTTCCTCTCGTTCACTCTCCAATCCGCGCGCTTCCCCTCAAGTCGCTCTTCTCTCCAAGTCGCAATGGTCGCCGCCCTGACGCTCGCGCTTGTCGCCACGGCCGCCGCCGCTTCGTGCGTCTCGGCGATCGACTACCCCGGCGGCTGGGTGCCGACGTCGGGCAAGACGCAGTGCGTCAACATTTGCGGCAACTCCAAGCCCACGCCCGGCTGCTTTGATCCGACCGACGCGTCGTGCTTCGCCAAGACGCAGTCGCCCGGCGACTTTGACTACCTCTTGCTCGAGCAGCTCTTCGTGCCGCAGTTCTGCCGCGACCTGCTGCGCGGCGTGGACACGACCGTGTCCCACCAGAACGTCAGCGCGTTCCCCACCGGCGTGACCTGCCAGTCGCAGGTCGTCAAGCCCGAGCTCACGATTCACGGACTCTGGCCCAACTACAACACGGGCTTCCCCGCGTGCTGCAACGTGACTGCTACGACGCCCAACAAGCCGTACAACGCCGCGCGCTTTGCCGAGAACCACGCGGCGCTGCTCCAGCAAATGAAAGCCAAGTGGGTCGACCCGACGCAGCCCACGGCGTACGACACGCTCTGCGAGATCTACAACCACGAGTTCCAGAAGCACGGTCTCTGCTTCGCCGCGTTCGGCAACGACTACCCGCGCGCGGCCGCCAACTATTTCCAGGCCACGCTCAACATTGCCGCGACGCTCGACTCGGCGACGCGCGCGATCAACGCCGTGGCCCGACTCCCCACACCGCAGACGTCCGTCGCGGCCATCCAGGCGCTGTACTCCAAGCGCGTGCAGGTGCTGTGCTCGTCAGCGCCGGACGGCGGCAACCAACTCGGTGCCATTCGCTCGTGCTTTAACAAGCCCACGGTCGCCGTGAGCACGGCCATGTTCACGCAGAAGGACTGCGCTGAGCCCAAGGCGTCGGCGCAGTTTGTGCCGTGCGACGCGACCAAGCCCGTGACGCTGCTCGGGTACTCACCGCCGACCGCCGTGGCGTAGGAACGCGTTATTAATCAGTAGTAATACCAGCAGTGTATTGTTTCGGACAGCTACAAGTACAGTATTAGCTGGGGTAGCATTGCTTCAGCGTATCGTCGACTCGCTCCAAGTCGCCGTACTTGGCCACGACACCGCATGCGCCATTCATGAGCAGTTTGAACTTGACGTCGTCCTTCGCGATGGCATTGTACGTCTGCTTGGCCTCGGCAAGCGACTCAAACGACTCGACAAGCGGTTTGTCCTCGGG
>JAADWA010000413.1:0-26580 GCA_023335935.1 Pythium phragmiticola | reverse complement strand
CCCCCCCCCCCCCCCCTGCGGGTCTCCAGAGATAAATAACATGGCGCAAGTGCAGGCGGCGAGATGAACGAGAAGACGAGAATGCTGACAGCATTACTGTACATATGCAGGATTGGATTCAGCAGAAGTCTGGTCCAGAGGTACGTACTCCACTATTGTACGTACGTACGAGTATCCTGTCAAGAGAATCTCGATCGCTTCTGATGGGGGCTGGTGCAGAGACTCAACTGCCATGTTGAAGTCAGTTTCATGGGCGATGGGAGATTTTAGGGTCGGGACAATTGGATGCCATGCACAAACGGACCCCGCAGATATTTCTGTGGTGATACTGTAACATCTTGTTTGCCACCCAGAAATATAGAAATGCATTGTCCTGGAATGGCACGAACGTAGTCACGAGGAAACGTCCACACACTAAACACCACTGGGTGTTTGGTGTTACAAAATTTGTTGGTGTGTGGACACTGATACTGCTGGGATTGACTCTCTTGTCAGTTCCTGTGCTTGACAAAAGTGGTTTGAGATACGTGAATCCACCACCGACTGCAGCCACGTACGTACTGGTCGTGGCCGTGGATTACATTGTCAGACTTTGGGTTGGGTGGTACGAGTCTAATGAGATAAGCCTCATCAGGATGAGATCGATCCCGCGCAGCTGCCTTACCCTGACGCAAGCAGGTCAGTGCAAATGAAGCCAACTCTGCGTTACATAGAGTCTACACCTCCCGTAATTGCCGTCGTTCAAACACAACGGACTGCGACCACACGCCAGTTCACCACGATATACTGTACTTAAACTGGATGTACTGTACCGTTTTGTACGCCAATAGTCAATAGCTATACATTCAAATCCTCTATAAGATGTTACGTATTCATCTTCAGATTGTTATTATGAAGATGACTTGTTTACCATGTGGGTAATGATATCCTGTATATAGTGATATAAAAAATGTTTTGACTGTTGGGATACTGCACGGTACGCACTATGATGCTGTATTGGAGCAATCAAATCGTCCCGTCTACTATGCTTCAAAGGCTCTGGTCAACACAGCGAGCCATCTGGCGCGTGAGAACACGGTTGATGTGAAATTGGCCCGTGCTGCGGACGTTTCATTCACAGCACACTGGCGTGCGTGCGACGATTCGTCGCCAACGAAGCGGTCCAACGATTGCGTGTAATGTAATAAGAACAGGATTGATCGATAATTTATGGACATCAAATTGCCAAGTCTCATGCTGAGTATCGGGAGCGCGGACAGAAAACACAAAATTTGCGGCAAAAAGCCGATTTGAAGCGTACAGTACAGCATTCAATTGCCAGCTGGCCACCGTGTGGATCGCTGACAGTAACTCCAAAGCGCAGACAAGGGTCAGCAAGCGACGCATGCGTGGCACCCGTGCTTTACGACGCCCACAACACAGGAAGTGATGACGAGGGACGAGGTCGCAACAGAAGAGCTCAGGCAAGCATTTTGTTGTAAACTATCTTAGGATAGTGGATGCAAAGTGCGAGCCCAATCGTCATCTCAGACTTTGGGTCAGAGCCGGCCTCTCTCTCTCTCTTCCGGCCCATACAATAGTACACTCAGACGTGGGCATAGCATAGCAATAGCATGGCGCCATGGCTCTAGTCGATGCTGGCAGTGGCATCACCCCAATGTGGCCCACACTGCGCGGGCGAGGGACAATATGGGCAGGAATCAGGTGACCCGTGGGACGCAGGCCGTACTGTACACACTGTAGGTCTGCATACAGGTTCCGCTTGTCCAACACGTCAAATCCCGTAGGTTGCCTTTTCAAAGGCCGTTTGCTCCTGCGTTTCCTCCATGTCTTCTGCTTAAATCCTGTTTGCTCGACCCTGCCTCACCCTAAAAGAACAGTAAACGTCAAACGATGGGGGAGTGGCAGATCAAAACTCAGCGTCAAGCCAAATATTCTCAGGTCGACTGCGAATTGTGAAGCACGCTCTTCCACGCTGAGAGTATGGGCCCGTTGGCGGTCTGTCGCGACTGTTGTCCAGACCACGGCAACTTTCCAGCTTCCCAACGTTTCCTTTTGAACTGTCAAGCCTTGGTCGGTTTTGTCAACAACTTGTTGACAACTCGTTGATAAGCTCCACACCAAGCCAAAGAATGTTGACGACCAATTGTTTGACCTGGCTTTCAGCTTGCTTGAAGTGGCTTGGCCAGTTGCGCTTCACCTTGGCAGCCGCGCCGACGTGAATCATGTCGTGATGGATCCCACTGGTGCCAGTTGGCGCCCACACCCGCCCAAACGCGTACTGTACAGGGCGAAAAGAGACAAACCCCCCCCCATGATCAGCTGCCGGGCGGCCCGTTTCTGCACTCGCTGCTGCGGGTTGGGAGGACAGCTTCCAGTAGCTGGCCCGTCTGCCCTAAGGCCTGAACAAACGGGCGGGGAGCTTACTCATCCCATCCAGCACGCCGGCAATCTGACACTGTACCGTTCTGTCAGCGGCTGACTTCAGGAGCTCCTCGCACAGAGCTCCCAACGCCAATGCCTCACTCTCCATTTTGCCTGCTTGTGCCCACGTCGATTCCACCAACTGTCTCTGTGTGATTCATAATGACCAAGCTCACGCCGGCGAGCGAGGCTGCCAAGGGAAAAGAGGTCGCGCCATTCCTCAAGAACCTCCGTAAGATGCTCGACCACGAGAGCAACGAGATCCTGTGCTGGACGCCCAACGGCCGGGCGTTTGAGATACGCGACATGGCGCGCATGATGGACTATGTGCTGCCCAAGTACTTCAAGCACCGCAAGTACACGAGCTTCCAGCGGCAGCTCAACTATTTTAACTTCAAAAAGTGGACGAAATCCAAGGCCGCCGTCTGCACGTTCTCCAACGACTGGTTCCTACGCGACGAACCCGATCTCTCGTGGCGCATCACGCGCAAAAAGTCCGTGCCATCGGCGTCGTCGCTGACCGCCGCCTCCAAGAGCAGCGCCGCTTCACGCAAGGCTACCACGCCAACCACCGCTCCGCAGCAGCCGCCATCGCCACATGGCTACGAATCCCCCTCGTGGAACAAGGCGCAGTCGGACGTGGCGATCGTCGTGCCGCGCACCAAGAGCGAGCCGCACCACCTTGGGTCGTTCCCGTCGCCGACTGACATGGACATGATGCTTCTCGACAGCGAGACCGACGTGCAGCGCTACTACCATGGGTTCGCCACGCACCCCCACGAAGATTCGCTCGACTGGATCGACCACTTCTTGCCGTCGCTTGAAGTCCCCAAGATCGAGGATCAGTACTACTACAACTCGTCACTCACGATTCCGTCCATCTTGCGCCCTGCGCAGTTTCAGGCTTTGGCGGCGAGCTACCAGTCGCTGCCGCCGCCGAGCAGTTTTGGAGGTTGCGTGCTGTGAGATCCGTGGCAACAGTTTTGACGGCCCTTGTTTGCCATGTTGCTTCGTTGGCGTGGCTTTCTTTGCCCATAATTATTTAAGCGAAAATTCCCCATTCATTTTCCCACTTATGCACAGCATTCACATTCTCGTTTCGCCTTGAAGCCAGCACATCAGCTTCGCTCTCAGGATCTGCAGCATGTAGCCACAAGCGATGACTGCGTGTACATCTGCATCTCTTCAGCAGAGAGCTGCCCAGCTCAGCTCCCATCCACGACCAAATTTTCCAGAGATCTTTGTCTGGGCGCGCCGATCAATCGTTCCCGCATGAGGTGGACGGATGAGAGAGAAGAAAGAACGAGAGAGAGAAGAAATCGGGCAATTAGTGTTCGTAGTGTACAGACCGGAACATGGAGATTCGCTGGTCGCATACTATAATAGTAGAACCACAGTTCCGCCAGCGCCCTGGCCAGGGGTAAGTCACGTCAGCCCATCGTTTGCAGCCTGACTGACTGAACCACAGCGTGGCCGTGATCCACGCACCGTGGGAGCTCTCGACACTGTAGGATCTTAGTCCAAGTGCTCAGGTTATTATACTTACTGTTCAAAACCAGCCCGCTAGTAGTCGATGGGTGTCCAAGGACCACTGGCATGGAGACCCCGCGCCTCCTCTGCCAGAGGGGGCGAGGGATCTCCATGGGGTTCAATGGGAGGAAGCGCCCTGTGCCTTCAGTTCGGCACGAACAGGCAAATAAAGTGGGTCCCTCTCTGCTCCCCTTCGCACTGGCGACTGGCCCTGGGCCAACACTGTTGGCAGAACACTCATCTAATCTACGGTACTCACGTATCATACAGTTTTAGCGTGGCCGTTTCGTAGTCGCACGAAACCGCTAACTCTGTGGGCGTGGGCGCTTCACGGCTGAATTGATGCCTAAGGTGGATCATGACCAAACGTAAACAGAGGCAAAGCATACAGAGACAGACGGGGCCAGCGGCCTGCAGTACATGTGCATGTACGTAAGTGCTTTGGCGTCAGTGACGCGCTGCGCGTGTTTGGATTTGGGAAGAGGGGTTGGAAATCGAATTGGCCTCACCCACAGAACCTCCAAGCGAATCCAGCCTGTTGGGCTTCTGCGCACCAATACGATCTTGCACTTTAGATTCCAGAGGGGCGCTCTTCTCGGGGTAATATCGAGGTCGGCTGGATGCAATTTGCATCCTGCAAACCTTCAGGGGAATCCCGTCACCCAATGGCGCAACTCGGGCTCTCAAGCTTCGTGTTGTTGAGGCTCAGAGAAATCCAGACTCTTGCATTCCCCATCTTCAGGGAGAGCCTTACACTCAATCCAAATCGGTCGCGCTGGATCACATGTGTTCCAGTCGGGAATTCCAGGAGTCCGCTCATGGGAAAGCCTGGACTTGAGGCTTGAGCTGCGGTTCAATTGCGTCGTGGCGGATGCTGGAATCCAGTACCACTAAGTATCCACCTGCGAAATTCGAGTAATACTGGTAATACTTGCGTTACTGTAACCCCAAGCGTCCTGTACACTGGCGTACTGTAGGTTAGCAACGACCACTGTATTACACCCAGACCTGGTCAACCTTGGGAAGCGGATCCAGTGTATAGTATTAATACCGTCGGCAGGCCTCCTACTAATACTCGGGCAGCCCAAACGAAATGGAGAAGAGCGAGCCGCGGAATGCGGCGGCGTCGCTCTGCGTGGCCAGCGCCCGGACGCACTGGTCGACGGCGTCGGCGTCCAACGCGTGCGCGTCGTGGAGCATTTTCACGGCGCACTGCTGGCGCAGATCGTCCACCTGACGGGTCACGAGCGTCGCGAGCGCCTGGCGCAGCGGCTCCCCGGCCAGCACCACACGGGGCGCACACGCGCCCGACTGCATCACGTCCAGCAGCAGCTGCGCGGCCACGCCACAGGCCGCGGCGTCCAGCAGCCCCGCCGCCAGATAGCCCTGCATCTGCTCGTACAGCGCCGCGGCGTCCCCCCTAGTTTCCTGCGCCGACGTGAGCTGCGTCATGCACGCGTACAGCACTTGGAGCGCGTCGACGTCGGCGCGGGTGGCCTTGCGCTCGTAGTAGATCTGCTTGGCGACCGCGACGGCGTCCCACTGCGGCGCGAGCGGTCGTAGCGCGTAGAGAGCGCCCGACGCGCCGCGCACGGGCAGCGCCGCGTGGGTCGGACGGCCGCGGTCCCCGTCACTTCCGTCGTCCTCGTCTCCGTCACTCGGCCGGGGCGGTGGCGGCAGCAGCATGGCTGTCCGCATCGAGAGCGGCAGGCTGAGCAGCACGTCGACGTAGAGCGGCACGAGCTCTTGGTACTGGCTCAGGTTCTTGGCGAGGTCCGAGAGCCCGACGCGCCGGACGTTGAGGTGTGCCACGGGGTGGAACTCGCGCTCGACCAGCGTGAGCGCGAGCTCGATCTGCTCCGTGAAGTCGCGGTCCGTGGCAGCCACGGCGTGGAGAAAGGCCGATGCCACGACCAGCAACTGCGTCTTGACCTCCCACCACGCGTCGCGCGCGGAGAACTGTGTGAGGCGGGGCAGCAGATCTGCCACGAGCGAGAGATCGAAGCCCACGAAGCGCACGAGCATCGAGAGGCTCGCGGCGCGGAGCTTGGCGCACGGCGTCTCGAGGCCGATGCAGCAGTAGTAGTGGTACAGGTCCACGAGCGTCTCGTCCAGGTCGCTCTCCATGGTCAGAAGAATCGCCAGCGCGTGGATAAAGAGCGGAATGTCGGTCGCGAGCGCCTCGCGGAGCCGCTTGAGAACGTGGAGATGGCTCAGCACCGTCGCGGGTGAGAACGCGTACGCCAGCTCCAGTAGCGGCGCGCGCTTCGGCGGGTGGCTCGCCAGCAGCGGCGTGATCCTCGGGAGCACAAAGTCGGCCAGCAGCACGAGCGACGCCGCGCCATCGCGCTGCGCCGCTTGTCTGCCCACACGCAGCAGCGCGTGGTGCACGGCCTGGAAGACCGCGTGGTCGTCGTCATGCTCGGTGAGGAACGGGAGCAGCGCGCCCGTGAAGTGCCAGAATTCGTGCGGGAAATCCAGAAACGCGTGGGCCAGCACGAGCGGATCATCGACCACTTGGGCCAAGAGATCGGCGGCGGCGTGGTCCGTGGACGCGACGCGGTGGTCGTGCAGCGCGTCCAGAAATGCGTCGAACTTGCGCTGGCCCCGCTGCGTGTCCAGCTTGGCGACGATCGCCGGCGGCAGCTTGCGGCTCACGGCCTCGCTCAGCAAGTCCAGTGGCCGGCGCTTCTGGATGAGCTCGCCCGTGCTGCTTCCTCCAGGAGCTCCTCCTCCTCCTCCTCCAGGAGCTCCTCCGCCAGATCGAGCGTAGTGGTCAAAGGCCACCCCGACTGTGCTTCCTCCTCCTCCTCCACTCAGTGCCTCGTGCTGCTTCGCTTCTCTGCTGAGCCGTAGCTTCTCGAGGCTCTTCTCGTTCATGGATTTGATCTGCACCTCTTTGGCCACGTGCTGTGTCATCCCGAGCGACGCGCCGCCTCCTCCGCCTTCTCCGTCCGCGTCATTCCGCACGGGCCGCGTGGCGCCACGGAGCACCGTGGCCTTGCTGGCGCTGCGCAGCGACGGGTACCGCTCCTGCGGCGCGTCAATGGCCTGCAGCCGCTCGAGCTGAAGCTGCTCCTCGTGCTGCGAGTGGATACGACGCAGCTTGCGGTTCACTTCGGTCTCGTCGCTCGTCTCGGCAATGTCGGCGCCGCGCATCTTGTCGCGGATTAGCGCGGTGCCCGTGGGCTTGGCGTACGGCGGCACGTCGTCGGTCTTGGCTGATGCAGCAGGAGACGCTGCCACCGATGGGGAGACAATGACTGGCTGGATCGTGCGCTTGGTGAGACACTGGTAGAGCGTCGTGAGAAAGGCGACGGCCGCGCCGTGCTGGCAGTGGATCACGGCGTCGATCGCGGCGCGGTGCGGCGTGGTCGCGAGCAGCTCCAGGTCGGGTACGCGTGCAAAGACCTTGAGCAGTTGGTCCCAGTTGTCCTTCTTGACCTTGACGCCAATGCCGTTGTCAAACGAGTGCATGCTAATGTCCTTGTCATAGTACCGCGAGAGGATCTCGGCCACGAGGAAGCCGTTCGCAAAGTCGCGCTTGACGTTCTTGATCGAGTAGGCCAGGTCGAGGCTCTGGATCCAGCGTAGCAGCTCGCGGTGGAGCTGGTTGGACGCGGCCGCGCCGTCCGCAGCAGACGCCATCGCTTCCGTCTCTCCTTGTCCTGAGGAGACAGTGGTTGAAGTTTACTTTAGAAACGATAGAAACGTTCGTTTCGGACGACAGTGATGGCAAGGGATCGAGCTTCGTTAGAAATAGAAACTACAGTTTCTAACGCTGTGGTCCACACACCGAATACAGTACCTCTTCAAGTGGATCATCCAGTTCCGCAGGTCGCACCCCTCCCACCACCAATGCTTGGGCCAGACTTCGACATCATCCGCCATCGCCAGTGGATGCGCGCGCCGGCACCAGCGCGCCGAATCCCGACCCCATGCATCCGTTGCGCGCTGTCTCCGCCTCTGTACGCGCAGCGGCGCTGCGCCGCCCGCGGCCGCTCCAGCAGCTCCAGCTCCAGCTCGTGCGCGTCTTCAGCTCGCACGACCGCGTGGTGAACCACTTTGCCGGCACGCTCACGTCGGGCGCGTCGGGCCACCCGCTGCGCGCGGCGGACGAGAGCGACGGCGACTTTGACATGGCGTTCACGGCCAGCCGCCTGGGCTTCCCAGCCTACGAGGCCTCGGACGAGGACGACGCCGACAACGAGTCGGACACGGTGCGCGAAGAATCGCGCGAGGCCGCGACCGCCAAGGCCGAGCGCGTGCTCGCGATCCTGCGCCACTCGATGAACGAGCTCGACATTGGGCGCGTCATCCACCGCATCTCGCAGTTCGCGACGACGCCGCGCGTGACGCACCAGACGCGCAAGCAGTTTCTCAGGGCGCTCGAGTCGCGCTTTGGGCCGGCCCACGCGCACGAGTACGCGCTCGTGGTCGACTTTCTCCAGGCCAAGGACCAGCTCCTCGATGAGCTTAAGGACCAGGACCAGGCGCTCGTCCACGAAGAGGACGTGAGCGACGACCTGGTCGGGTTCCACCCGGAGCTCGTGGCCGACCCGAAGTTCATTGGCGTCGTGTTTTGCTACTGCCGCCTGGCCTGTCTCAACTCGCAGAAGCTCGTGCGGTCGCTCCACGGCGAGCCGCCGCAGCCGCGCAGCCACGCGCAGAGCAAGTCGAGTCTGCTCCAGGTCAAGCACGACTTTCGCCGCGTGCTCGAGAGCGAAGGGCTCGCGGCCTTTGTTGACCTCATGGGCATCAAGGACGAGCCGCCGGTGGCGACCGAGTCGGTTGACGCCGAGTGGGACGAGTTCAATCTCGAGAACGACCGCATCGACTTTCGCATGCTCGTGGCGCAGACCCAGGAGCTCATTGGCGACATGAAGGCCGAGCTCTTGGACGAAACCATTGCCAAGATGCTCGTGGCCATGCTCGCGTCGCTCAAGACGACCAAGCTGCACCGCAAAATATTCCAGGAAATGGTCTGCAACATCCAGGCCGCGCTGCCCGAGCGCGCCCACGCGCGCGTGCTCACGGCGCTCGTGCCCTTTCTCTCGGGCAACCACGCCAGCTACGCCGACTTTGAGTCGGGCGCCGCGAGCGCCGCGCTGCAGCACCACCGGTCGCGCCACGAGGCGATTCTGCGCGCGCTGCTCGAGACGCGCATGCGCATGGGCCACGTGCTCATCCACGATCTCGACGCGATCGACCCGATGGCGTCCGTCTCGGCCAAGCTCTCGCCCGACGTGCGTGAAAAGGTCATTACGACGGCCTGGAACATCGTGTCGCTGCTCAACGACCGCGAGTACCACGTATTTTTCAGCCGCTTCCTCAAGCACAAGCTCGCGTGGCGGCCCGGGCGCGCAACCTTTGGCCAGACGTTCCTCGACGACGTACGCCGCACGCTCGGGCCGCGCAAGGCCGAGCTCATTATGCCGCTCTTTGAAGAGGTCTTTCCGCACCTGTCGGTCGAGACGCTCACGATCTGCCGCGTGCGGCTGCGCCACTCGAAGAAGCTGCTCAAAGAGGCCGCGGCGCTCGAGGCCGTGAACGACGATGGCGCGGCGCGCCTGCAGCGCGTGTGGCAGACGGACCGCACCGTGTTCTACCGGAACCTGCCGCACGGCGCGACCGAGACGCACGTGCGCGCGGCGCTGGGCCACATTGGCCGCGTGGCGCGCGTCGTGCTGTTTGCGGACCCCGTGTATGGACCACCCGACGAGATTGACGACGACGCCAAGCCGGACCTGGCGCCGCCCGTCGTCGACAAGGACGACGACGATGACCTCGAGGACGACGACCACGGCGAGGGCGACAAGCGACGACGGACCGTGGACCTGTACGACGACGACGACGAGAGCATGGACGCGTATCACGACCTCGATGACGACGACGACGACGACGACGAGCAGGAACCTGGCGAGCACGACGACGACGACGACGAGGACGGCGACCATGCGGTCGTGGACGACGACCCGCTCGTGCAGTTGCTCGTGGCAAAGCACGGCTTTGACGACAGCCGGCAGGTCAAGCAGGCGGCCAAAATCCCCAAGCGCAAGACGCCCGTGATCGCGTCGGACGCCAAGACGCCCTTCCACGCGCTCGTCGAGTTCGACGCGCCGAGCGGCCGCGACCGCGCGCTGCAGCACGCGCTGCAGATCTTCGGCGTCATGATGTCGGGCTTTCGCGAGGCGCGGCCCGTGTTTGCGTCGGCCAGCGACTCGCGCCACGCGCTGACGCTCCAGAACATTCCGTTTGGCACGTCAATTGCCACGCTCGTGGACCAAGTGAACGGCGTGCTCGCGAGCCACGGGCTGGCCGTGGCACTCGCGAGCGACCTGCCCCGCGGCGTCGTGATTACGAGCGGACGCCTCGAGCTCACGTTCGCGTCGTTCACCGAGGCCGCGCAGGTCGTGGAGCTGCTGGGCGCCCACGTGGAGCGCATGAAGAGCCGGCGCGAGCCATCTCGGGACGACCTGCTGCTGGAGGTGCTGCGCCAGAAGCGCCGCAAGCTCCAGGAGAAGAAGGCGCGCGCCGACGAGCGCCGGGCCAAGCGCGAGGCCAAGCAGCGCGAGAGTGGCAAGGACCTCGGCAAGCCCGACGACGAGCTGGACGAGGACGACGGACCCAAGGACAAGAAGGAAAAGCGCAAGGCCGAGTACGACGAGGACGAAGACACGTACTTTGCGGCGGAAGAGGCGGCCGAGGCGCTGCTCGGAGACGACGAGCGCGCGCTGAGGGACGTGCCGCGGCCCTTTGACGTGACATGGAGCCGCCTGCCACGAGAAAAGAACAAGCACATTTACGTTTAGAGCGCACGGCAGGGCGAGATAGATGGAGATTAGAGCAACGAAAAAACATAAACATGATTTGGAACCGACCAACATCCAAACATCGACTTCAGTGGCCTAAATAATCTACTACTAGTTAACGACCCACAGAAGAACACATAACATTTTTTTCTTCTTCTAATAGTGACTGCCACGCAGAACAGTGCTTCTCACTACACAGAACGGTTCTCGTGGGGGAACAAGTTTCTTTCAGAACAAGAGCAGATCCTTGACCATGCGGTCGGACGTGGTCTCTTCGTACTCGTCCGCCATGAGGAGCTCCGTGGCGAGGTCCTCTTCGGTGCGAGTGCCGTGCTCATGGAAGCGCGGGTCCCGCGCCATCGTGCGCTCGAGCAGCGAGTTTGACTCAGCGTAGCGGCGGATGAGGTGCTCACAAAAGCTGTCGTACGTGTTGTCTTCCTTGTAGATGAGCCGCCCGGTCGCGTAGCTGGCCGTGCGGTAGGCCTCGACAAACGTGCCTTCAACGCCGTCCACCACGCGCGGCTGGAAGACGACCCACCGCTTAAAGAGCCACGGGATCGTCGACTCGTCCTGGAAATCGCGGTCCTCCAGCACGCTCTGCTGGCAAATCATGGCGCGCCTCGACTCGGCGTGGAACGAGCGGCACACGAGGCTGTTGTAGCTCACGTTGGCCACGCCGTGGACCGACAGCGACCACTTGCCAATCGTCTTGGAGTAGACGTGGGCCACGTCATTGTCGAGCGGCGTGACCACGCAATAGTCGTTCTTGCCCTGCTTGATGCTCACTTTCGACGCCACGTTCGTGTCCCAGCAGAAGTCGTACATGGCTTCGACCTTGTAGGGAAAGAACTTGCAGTTGTGGATCGTGTAGTTCTTCTCCGTGATCGCGAGCCGCAGTTGCCAGCCGTCCATCTCAATGGGCAGGCACGAGATCACCTCGGGCGAAAAGCTCTGGCTCTCGAGGCTGATGTTGTTGCGCATGAAGGCGGCAATGTGGAGCAGCGACCGGCGCCGGTCGTCGCTCAGCGCGTAGCCCGTCATCGGGTCCAGCTCGCGCACGCTGCAGCGTTCGACCGGCACGACTTCTTCCTTGGGCGTGGGCTCGGCCTGCGCCTGTTGGGCCTCTTCGGCCAGCGCCTGGTCGGCCGTGGCCTTGAGTTGCTGGAGCTCGGCCTCGTTATAGAGCGACGCCTTGGGCGTCCCGGGCCGTCCGCCCGAACTCATGTCCTCGACGTGGCGAATGCTTTCCTCGAGAAACATGGCCAACCGCGCCACGCGGGCCTGGTGGCTGCCCGTGCTGCGCAGCAGCTGCACTTGGTCTTTCAGCGCGCTCTGCAAATCGACCACGTGCGTGCGCAGAAACTGCAGCTCGAGCTTCTGCTTCTTGCGGCACCGCCGAGACGCAGCATTGATCTTGAGCTGCCGCTCCCGCGAGACCTTGGTCTTCTTGGCCGGGGGCTCGTCGCTGCCAGAGGAGCAGGAGGCATTCCCCGACGCATCCTCTTTCTTTGGTCGTCGCACCGCCGCCGTCGAGCGCGCCCCAGCGGACGCACGAGGGGTGGCCACCGGCGACTTGGTCGACTCGCTCGAGAGCCGCATCGAAAGCATGGAACTCGCGACCGCCGTCGTGGGCGACGCCATCGGCACTGACACTCCAGCGGCTGAGACCGTACGATCCAGCAGCGGACGCTTGACGCCCTGTCGCGGGGCCGTGCGAGCGTTACCGCCGCGTCCCGTGCCGTGGGACGAAGCCGCCACCGGCGACGACGACGTGGAAATCGCGACCGTGAGCGACGATCCAGGCGTCGACGCGTTGGGTGTCACGCCAGAGGATTGATAATAAAGATCCCACGGCGCGCTCGCAGCGTCGAGATCCTCTTGCGGCTGCGGGTCGGCAGCGTAGGCGCCAAAGAGGTTGTCGGCATCGTGGACTCCGAACTCGTAGGGCGACGGCGCCGACGAAGATGTCGACGCGATGGTAGGCGTCACGGACGTGGACGCCGCCAGTGCGTGGAAGAACGCGGCGTCGCTGGCGTCGACGTCGGCCAATGCCGCCGAGAGCGGCTCGTTCTTGGAATGATACATGTGCGGCGAGCGTGCGCCGCTGGCGGACGCTGAGGAGGCAGAGGAGATGGACGAGGAGGAGGGGACAGAGGAAGCACCCTTGGCGAGCGAGCGGAGCACCGCACGTCGTTGAATGTCGACCATCATGGAGAGCACTCGCAAGAGCTACTTATGGGCGTCGGGCCACTTTGCGTTGTGAGGATTTTCGACGAGGAGACCAGAGCCAGGAGAAAACGCCGGCGGCGCCAGAACAGAAGGGGTGTGACAATTGTACCCCATCGATGGGGGACTATTAAACCCCAATTTAACAACACTCAAGTCGCCCATCCCAAATAGAAACCCATGCAGACATGTCGAAGTTTGTATGATTTGGATGTGCCGTCCCATCATCAGGGACACTCCTATTAAGCAACTTTCCCGTTTCAAATAAGATTCTACCGTTTCTAACGTGAAAAAGACGGCTTGTTTATGTCCATGTTGGTGGGAGGAGGAGCTCCATTTTTTGGAACAAAAACGAGAGGATCATCTGGCCCGTCTGGTGGCCACGGATCCATGATGGAGCATCTTCAGCCTGCACCACCATTCTTTCCACCGGAAATAAAACTGGAAATCCCATATTGGAAACGGGAATTTTCGCCGTCATTTGTTCCTCGTGATCGTAGTGGAATGCTTTAACCGTTGGATCCGTGAGTTTCGCTCGTCGGGTGCTGCGCGTACGTGGCAAGAAAAAACTCATCCGCAGCACCATCCAACCCTGGCTCTGGGCGGTCCAGTGAGGCAGTGTCGGTTCAGCAAGGTGCACGAAAAAAGCCTGTGCTGCTATAGTCTTTTTCTTGTGGAGGTCTTTGGTGCATGCATCAGTCGATCTCTTTCTTTCACAAGAGACAGACTAAGCCACTGCAGTCATCATGAATTCGTACAAAATCGTCAAACGACAAACGCTGGTCATCGCCTTGGAAGCGAGAGAGCGAGCGCGTTGTCACAGAATCCTGGATCTTTGATTCACCCAACGAGTCGGCCATTAGCTCGCGATCTGTTTCTAACAGAGTTGGCAACAAACCTCAATTTCAACTGCAACCACCTGAGAGAGATCCAGACTGGATCTCTCACAACAAGACCAAAACCACTGGAACCGTCGCATACTGCTATCCTCATTCATTCCCAATGTCCGGAGGGCATGTCCGGAATGGGGATTACAGTGCCCCGAGTCGGGACTCGCACTTACTGCGATAGTGAGTACAGTGATACGAATCGCCAGCGGAGGCTGACGCCAGTGGACGGTTGGTGGCGTGCGGCGTCTCTCGTTCGAATCTCCGACGGCATCTTAGAAGCGGAACGCCTCCTGTGACGCCAAAACTGGATTTTTTTGAGTTTTGGCAGTCGATTCCTAATCGCAACACATCCACAAATTTTCAGAACTGATCAGCCCAAATATTCTGTGTTCACGATCGCTGGGCTGATGACCTGGTGACACCAGGTCAGTTGCGATGCGAAAAGAAAGCTGCAGGAACATGATGGGCGAATGGGAGGGATGAGATGAGAGCGACTCTGTTGCAGAGTTTCCGTTCTATGCAGTGCGTGTCTGGCACAATTCAGCTTTCTCAACGCGTGCGACATGCTCCAGTGAGCCATGGACCATGGCATTTTCATTCTCGTTGGACCATGGCCCATGGCCAATAATTGGTGCGGATTCAACCATTTTCCATATCCGCACTGCGGATCTTGCAGAGACTGAGCGGCCGGAAGACCAACCTCCGAACCGCGCTGACACCGACGCGTCACTCCCCACGGTTGTATGCTATTGGTCCACACCGCCTCGCAGTGACCAATAAAAATAGCTTATACCGATTGGTGGACTGAGAAGGATGGGACGCAGAGTGGAACAGAGACAAGGCAGCGGTAATACGGTATGTACACTCCCGAAATCGTTTCTAAATGAGTCCACTGAGATACGTTATGTCGAAAAGTTCAATGAGATGGCACAATCTCAATGGGGCGACGCCACGCATGAAAGGTGTGGTCGTAGAACGAGCAGCTTCCGACGACTGGTGTGGCGCTGGCAAGAGCGATGGGGTCTCGCCACCAGTCCACGCCGTAGGCGAGCGACGCGTGGCGATCGTAGGACGCGATCCGCCCCAGCGACGCGCCGCCGTTGCGCAGCACTTGGAAGCCGTTGTGCATGCAGGCGGCGAGCAAGAGATCCTAATACCAATATGATCATGCAAATGGTGTGAGAACGTTTCCGCTGCGAGCCTGGAAGGAGGAGAGACGGGAGATGCGTCCGCCACTCTCCAAGCAGAAAAAAAGTGGTGGAAGATGGGGCCACTTTCCCCCATGAGTCACCGCGAATACCGTAGGGCGAATGCGCAATCGACGTGCGTTCAGTACATACCTGCTGAGCTCGCTGCGGATGCCACTTGAGCCGCCAGACGCCGCCGCCCGTGGCAAACGTCGAGAGCGGCGCTGCCATGTTGCGGTGGTCCCAGAGACTCACGTGCTCGTCGTAGCTGCCCACTGCCACGAGGTGGGGATCGTGTGGGTGGAACTGGATCGAGCAGACACCCATCGAATGATGCTCTCTCTGGAAGAGCGGCCGGCGCTGCGCCTGGCGCAGGTCCCAGCCTTTGAGGATCGCGTCGTCGGCGCCCGAGAAGAGGACGTTAGGGTTGTGGCAGTTGAACGCGACGATCCACGCTTCAATGGGCGAGCCAAACAGCGCGTGCGCCGTCCACTAGATCACCAGGAGCGCATTAGAATACTGTAGACCGGAGATGCGCGTGTTGTGCCCACCTTTGCGACCAGCGATAGCCCCGGGAAGGAGACGCTCCACACCGAGACGGTGCTGTCGAGCCATGTAGACGAAAGTTCAGTTTCCGTTCTTTTCCATTCCCAGCATCCCACCAAGTGTATGCGCAATAGGCCTCACCCGTCCGAGTGGCTCACGCATACCGACGGGTCGGCTTCGTACTGGACGCGGTTGCTCCAGTCGAGCGAGAGGCTCATGGCATCGGGATCCCGCTCACTCACGAGAGGCGTCGTGTGGAGAGCGAAGCGGTCGTCCGCGTGGCGCAACTCCAACAGCTCGAGCGTGCCGTCGGCGGTCGCGGCACCCAAGAGCACCTTGTCCTGGACCGTGTGGCCGGCCCACTTGATGTCGAACACGCCGCTGGCCATCGTGATCTCCTCGGTCTTGGTGACCTCGACGTGGTCGTTCTCTGTCTCACTGTATGCGAAATGGAAATGCTGGAGCGTGCCGCACCGCCGGTCCGTGGACACAATGGCGTCCTCCTCCTCCTCCTCCTCCTCCTCCACTTCCTCTCCATCCGGATTCTCTTGCACCTCCTTCGCTTGGTCCGGCAGCTGTGCCTTGTGGAGCTGGTACGTCGCGACGACGACCGATGCCTCGAACCCCTCGATTGGACACGCCTCCACGCAGTCGGCCGTCTCGCCCGTGTCGAACTCGCCCAGCACCAGCGGCTCCATGGCCATCATTTCCAGGCTGCAAGTGAGACCCAATCAGGCGCTGAATTCAGATGCGCATCAGAGTATTTCTGAGAATTGACCATCATTCCGAGCCAATCAGGGGAGGAATGCGACAGAGACGAGGAATGGCGGTGTAGCCTCACATTCGCCATGCTGCTCTCCGCTACTCGTCGCTCCAGCAGCGTCCGCCTCGCGCGACCGCTGAGTTCAGTCGTGGACGCTTTTAGCTGGCGCACGTCGCCACTCGTAGACGCGTCCAAGCTCTCGGATGCGCTGGTAAGCGACGGCGATTTGCTCGTGATGCCTGAGCTCATCACTGAGGACGAGGAGCGCGTGGTCGCCGACGAGTGCGCGCAACTGCTCAAGCGCCGCCGATACGAAGGGAACCACTGGGACCAGGTCATCATCAAGTTCAAGGAGATGGAGCGGTCGAAATGGAGTGCTGAGACTGCGCGCGTGCTAGACAAGGTCCGCGCGGCGCCCGTGCTGCCAACCGACCTCACGTACCGACCCAGCGTGCACGTCATCGACCTCGCCGAGGACGGATACATCATGCCCCACGTTGATGCCATTAAGGTACGGTATTGATGGGCCCGTTTCGAGATGATCCATTGACGACCCGTTTTGTATGTGAAGTTTTCCGGGCGCGTCGTCGCCGGACTGAGTTTACTGTCGCCGAGCATCATGCGATTCAAGGAAGAAGACGGCGAGTCCATGCTCGAGGCCCACTTGGTGCGGCGGTCGTTCTACATGATGACGTACGCCCTACAGTTCGTTTCTGGGACCAACCTTCGCATGCTCACTATTTTTTCTGATACCAGTGGCCGCATCCGGTACCACTACACGCACGAGGTCCTCCCGGGCGAGCAGCTCTTCCGCGGCGTCGAGCCCGTGGTGCGCACGCGCCGCATCTCACTCATGCTGCGCGATTTCCACGCGAGCGACCTCGAGCTTTTGGTCCACTAGTCAATCAAAGCCCCACGGTTCACGCATGTATTTATCACTTGCTTCAACTTCTTCGGCTATTCGTCGGGCAGCCGCACGTTGGACGCAAAGCGCGACGTCTGGTTGCGCGACGGCCGCGTGCGCGCGTACGTGTAGTCGGCGCGGTTGCTGTTGACGGCCTGGCGCTTCTGGGCCTTGGCCTGCAGCTCCTCTTCATAAATCTTTTCCAGGATCGACACAATCTCGGCCGCCGTCGGGCGCCGTGCCGGGTTGGACGACCAGCAGCGCGTGAGCAGCTCGGCCCACTTGACGCTGCAGCCGTCGTTGGCGCCCATGGGCGGGCGGTTGCCGTTCACGACGTGCTCGCGAATGTCGCGGTTCGTCGTGAGCGACGCAAACGGCAGCTCGCACGACGTGAGCTCCCACATGATGATGCCAAAGCTGTAAATGTCCGTGGCCTGCGGGAACGCCTGGTTGCTCGGGAACTGGCCCTTGAGCACGCGGTCCTCGCCGAGCTTGAGCAGCTCGGGGGCCGTCCACCGCAGCAGCCCCGTCTCGGTATCCACGTTCTCCATGCGGCGCCGGTCAAAGCCGACGGCCTCGGCCACGCGGCGCGTGCCGAAGTCGGCGATCTTGGCGTTCCACGAGTCGTCCACGAGAATGTTGGTGCTCTTGAGCATGCCGTGGACGAGCGGCGGGTCGGCGCTGTGGAGATAGAGCAGTCCCTGGGCCGCGCTCTTGGCCACGCGTATCCGGTAGAGCCACTTGATGGGCTTGCGCTTGGTCTTCTTGCCGTCGGTCGAGTGGAACGGTGGCTGCCCGTCGCTCGCCGCGTCGGCCTGCTCCTTGCGCTTCCGCCGATGCGTCTTGGACGACGACTCGCCGCGGCTCCGCAGCACGTCATAGAGCGAACCCAAGTGGCAATATTCGCTCACGATACAGAAGTAGTCGCCCTGGAGACACGCGCCCATGAAGAGCACCGTGTTGGGGTGGCGCAGACTCCCCATGCGCGTGGCCTCGACCTCGAGCGCGCTCTCAATGACCTCGCGCGCCCCGGGCTTGGCGGGCAGCGACACCATGCGCATCTTCTTGACGGCCACGACGCTGCCGCGGTACGTGCCCTTGTAGATCACCCCCGAGGGGCCTTCGCCCAAGACGTTGAGACACACGACCTCGTTGGCAGCGAGCAGCGACGTCGGCCCGAACGCGTTCTGTGCGGCCGAGCCGTTGCCGGCCGTCCCGCTGGACGCCATCTTGCTCGTCTCGGGCGGCTCGCGGTACTGGCCGCCGCCGTTGGCTGTTTGTGTGCGCGGGCCGTCGAGCTCGGCCTCGAATTCATTGCCAATGTCATTGACGATGCACTTGGAGAGACACGGGCCCATGATATGCAGCCAAGAAGAAGACGAACTCACTCGCCCACACGCGCCCGCAGAGACGCAACGCTTCCTCTCGTTCTCTGCCGCCGCGCCGCGCAGTGGTCTGAGCGAGGCCGAAAGGAGAGGAAGAGGTTGTGTTGATTGACCCACCCAGACAGCCGGAGGGGATCAATAACCATAACAAGGTTAGATAGTGGGGGAAATGCACATTGTTTTGGAATTTATGCCCTTTTTCTGGCAGAGATGGAGAAGTCGTGGGTGCTGACTTTCTTACTGGTGTGGTCCACACTGGATAACAAGAGAATGAAGTAATTACTAAAATAGACACCAAGCGGGAAATGTAGCTATGTCCATTTTCTGTCTCAGCAGCTCCCCCACAAAAAAAGTGTATCCTCTTGGTCTCATTAGATAGAGGTAAACAGGGTTACTTACGGCTTTACTACGAGTGCCTCGAGCTGCACGATGAGTCGTCACTGTCCGCGTGGGAAGCTGGAGACGCATCGGTAATGACGCGAACGCTCGCGTCGTGACGCCTGCCCAGGCCGAAGAACCGCAAGCCAAAGCCCTTGGGCGACGACGGCACACTGCGCGCGCCGCCCGTGGGCGACACCTTGCCGCTCGCCGAGATCCGCGACGCGCTGGGACTGCGCGGCGTGAGTGCTGCTGCCGCGTCGGCCTCGGCGACCAGCGCCACGACACTTTGAGAAGGCGCTGTGGCCGCTTGCGACTGGTCCGAGATTGCGCGCGTACGGCCAGGGGATCCACCGCCGCCGCTGTGGAAGAGCTGGCGCAGATCCCGTCCTCCCCCTCCTCTTGTTCCTCCTTCAGTGGGCGTCATGGGTGGCGTAGCAGTCGGCAACGGGGAGGAGACTGCCGCGTCCGCCTGCACGCTGGTCTGCACATCCTCTGGCGTGGCCGGTTCAAAGACGAGCGTGACGCGGAAGTCGCTGGCGTAGAGCTTGTGGCCTTTCTTGGCGTCCTTGTACATCTTGTCGATCTCGTCCTTGAGCAGCGTGAGCTCGTACGTCTCGGTCGGCACGAACGCCGTGTGGAACCAAAAGTGGCCCATGGCGGACCCGGACCGATGGCGCAGCGCGACGCGGACTTCGTCCCACACGAGCAGCCGGCCGCACGGCAGGTCGAGCGACACGGTCGACCAGAACGAGCCGTCCCTGCCCGCACTGGTCGGCGTGGCAGCGGTACTGACGGGCGTCACGGGGCGTGACGAGCCGTTGGCGTCTCCAGACGACGAGTATGCGGATGAGAGCGGTTCGTACACCACGGTAGTCTTGCCCGCTCCGCACTCGACGCGCACGCGTGGGTCAATGCGCTTGTGGGCGTAGATGCCGTGGACGCGAATGCGCGTCAGCACGAGGCACACCACGGGCGGGAGCGTGAGCTGCACTGGTCGACTGCGCTTGGTGCTGAGGCCGCGGCCGTCCAGCGTCTCTTCCCAGAGCTGGTGGAACTCTTCGGGCGTCATGGTGCGCTCCTCATGGGCAGCCTCGTGCGTCGTCGTGTCGTCGGCGGCATTGCACAGGTGCGCAAAGTACCGAATGAAGCGCTGCTGGCTCGGGATCGTCACGCCCTCGCGCTTGAGCGACCGCGCGGCGCCGAAAAAGGCCATGGCAGCGTCGGCCGTGGTCCACACGCGCGTGTATAGCAAGTAGGCGCAGATCATGACGCCCGTGCGGCCCTTGCCGGCCTTGCAGTGGATCGCCACGACGTTCTGCTCGTGCGCGCCGAGCCACGCAAAGACGTCGCGGCAAAAGGGCACAAAGAGCGCGAGCGGCGGCGGGCAGTGGTCGGCGAACGGGAATTCGGCCACGCGGTGGTGGAACTTGTCCTTGTCGTACGACCGCTCGGCGCAGAGGTTGTAGATCTTGTACCGGTCGGCGTGGCGCCGCTCGAAAAAGTGGTACACGTCCTTGTAGTGGTTGCGGTAAATGCCCTCGAGGTTCTCGGCCGGGTACCCGAACGCAATGAGCCGGTCGGTCACGTACGTGAGGTCGAGATTGAAGCCGTCGCCGTCGAAGCGGCGCTTCTCTTTCGACACAAGCTGCTTGAGGCGGTACGACATGACTGAGAGGCCGCGCATCTGCGACTGCTTGGCGAGGCGGCCGGGCTGCTGCGGCGACGGCGCAGGAGAGAGCGACGCCGGAGGGACGTCGAGCGTGAGCTCCACCGAGCGCACCGAGAGCGACGGCGTGGTTGACAGGCCACCATCGTCGTCCGTGTCAGGAATCTGCACGTGGAGCGGACTGATCTTCTTGGGCGACGACGGCGACCGCGGCGGCGACGAGCTGGTCTTCTTGGCGGTGAAGGACGACGGCGGCGAGTCGGCGTCCACGGCCGGGGCCTTGTGGTGGCGCCCGAAAGGCAGCAGCATTGCTGTCTGTAGCGGGAGTTTCTAACTGGAAAGGAAAGGCAACGTCGCAAAGGGAGAGAAAGAGAGACTATATATAAATACCCAGAGGCGAGAGACCTGCACTTCAACTTTGTCTGTGACATGTGACGATGGCATGGCCTTTCTCACTTTCCTAGGCTTCGTCGTCGACCTCGGGGTTGCGTTCGTTCAAGAGACGCGAGGGGTAGTTGGCGAAGAGCGCGTACTGGTACACGAGGTGCGGAATGGACGGCTTGAAGCGCTGGCGCGTACACTCCAAGAGGCTGAGCATGAGTGCTTCATTCTCGACTGCCGTTGAAAGAGAGAGGGGCTTAGTAGAGAACGAACAACATGGCATGAGGGGGAGAAGGCCGACCCACCGATGGTGCTAAGCAAGATCTTGCCCGTCGCTGGCTTGACGAGCATCTTGGCGGCCGTGGCGTACTGCTCCCAGACGTGTCTCGTAATGAACGGCGGGTCGATCACGACAAAGTCGGCACTCTGCTGGAGCTCGCGGGGGATCTCGTCCGGCCGATTGAAGTCGTAATGCACGAAGCTGGCCTTTTCACTCGCGAACTTTGTATCAAACTGTAGACGGATGATGCACGTGGTCAGAGGGGAGAGGAGGAGGGGAGAGGAGGGGAGAGGAGAGGGTGAAGAACACAGCATACGTCCAAGAGCAGCAGCGTGCGTGTCGCATCGACGAGCTTGGCCTTGACGGCATAGTAGACGCTGGGCGTCGAGAGGAACGCACAGCGAGCGCCTGCGCTTGTCTGCGCGAGTACTTCTGTGGCCAGCGCTTCGACCGTCGCGGCCGAGTACCAGTACTGATTCAGCTCTTCTTTCTAACACACATCGTGTGGTGAGCTCTTGGATACCATCCAAGAGCTACGTCCACACGTACGCACCTCTGGGAAGGTCTGCCAGAAGGACCGCGCCTTGCTCTTCGCCACGACGCGCTTCTCCTCGACGTTGTTCATCTTGCCGAGTGGTCCGTCTCGTTCCAACGCCAAACAAACAAAACCGACAGTAACCGCTGGCGATCAAACTACATTTACTACTACCGGTATTCTCACGATGTTACTCTATGTGCTTGGGGGTGGAAGAGGATTCGGCTCCTCCAGTCACGGCGACTGCGCTCGCGGACAGGACGTTTCCTTCGACGTCACTGCCCATGGGCGAGAGCACGAGCGGCGGCCGGCCCGCCAACTTGTCGATGACCTGCTGGATGGCGTCGACCCACTTGTTGAGCGCGGCGGGCGTCGGCGCGTACAGCACGAGCGAGTGGCCGCTGGCCGCCATGAGCGGCGTCACGACCTCCATCGTGTTGTTGCCCTTGTGCGTCTTGCGCACGGTCGTCGTGGCTGTGAGCTGCACGATCTGGTAGATCTCGGCACGCGGCACTTTGCCAAAGCGCAGCGAATCGGCTGTGGTACAGACACAAACATTAGACTCTCTCTCTCTCAGACCACAGGACCAGAAAGAAAGCACGTACGATGGAGGATGAAGAACCGGCGGTTCCAAATGGGCGTAAAGTTGTTGTGCTTCATGGGGCGCTTGAGCAGGTACCCAGCGTGGACCACGTCTTCCCGGAACAAGCCCGCGGGCAGCAGCGCCGCGCCATCGACGGGCGAACTCATGTCCGTGTGGCCGTTCGCTGACGACGTGCTGTCGCGGAGCCGCGCCAGTTCCGCTTCGCTGTCGACGAGACCGTCCGACACGCGTGGCGTCTGCTGCTCGCCCATGTCACCAAAGTCCTCGGGCGTGAGCGGCTGGCGCGTCACGACGCTTTCCACAAGCTTTTTCTGGAGCTTCTGGTACGCCGAGTTCTCGTCACACCCGCCCGGACAGCAGCACGTGCCGCCGTATTCGACCGGGAGACTCTCGGCGTCAATGAACTCGAGCAGCCCCGCGGGCGTGTCGCTCTCGTTGAGGATATTGGTCTTGGCGCGCGTCGTCTCGTTTAGCAACGGCTTGATCCCTTTCCACGCCATGCCGAACCACGACGGCACGTTGACGAAAAAGATCTTGAACGATCGCTGCGGGTAGTGGCGCTGCATGATGCCCGTGCACTTGCGGATGAACTCGGCGCAGTCACCGCTCAGGTCCTTCATGCCAATGCCCTTGGCGTCCATGACGACCACGAGCTTGTGGGTCTCGCTGCCGGCGCACGCGTCGCACTCGCAGCACTTGTTGGCCGCGTACTTGAGCGTAAACTCCATGGCAAAGAGGTAGTGGCGAAACAGCTCGTCCTGCGAAATGCCCAGCCGCTGCAACTCCTTCATGTTGATGCCCGCGACCTTTTGGTAGCACACGGGGTGCCCCCGCTTGTCGGTCTTGTGGAGATACTGAATGTAGTTGCTATTGTCAAAACAAGGTGAGCCCGTGAGTCGACGTGAGACTTTGGTGAGTCGTGCATAAAACGTACGGCTTAATGTCGTGGTAGCGGAGCTGTGGCGTCGAGAGGATCGCGTCGGCGTTCACTTCTTGGCGCCACGCCAGTGTCGCCTGATACCGCTCGGCGGCCTTGGCGGCATTGCCGTTCTCTGCCGCCAGAAACACCTTGGGGATCTTGAGCGTCTTGCGCGCACTCTGGGTCCGCGTGAGTTCGGCACTGGGCAATTCGCACTCGTGCTTCTCGGTCGGCGACGCCTCGATCGACAGAATCGACAGTGTCCAGTCGCCGACGTACCGCCCACTGCCGTCCTCGTCGTCGTCCTCCGCGTCCGGTCTCGTCGCCGCGTCCACTCGCGCCGACGTCATGGTCCGCGGCGCGTCGTGCGACTTGAGAATGCGCCCGGGAAAGCACAGCTCGAGCAGAAACACGCCGAGCACGGTGGCCGCACCGAGGTACATGGCCGGCAGCGAGATCGTGAGCCGCAGCAGCTTACTCAGCACGAAGGCCGCGGCCGAGCTCACGACGACGACGCCGCCGTAGAGCTTGAGCAGGTCCCTGTACGTCTCGAGCAGCGTCTTGCCCAGCCCTCGTCGGCCATGGCGGTTCGGGCGCTTGACGGCGTGGAGCTGAACGCGCAGCGCGCGCGCGCCGCCGAGCACGAGGCGGTAGAACGGCGTCTCGGCCGCCTCGAGGAAGCGCACGCACGGGATCTTGAGCACGCCGCCGTCGGAGAACGACAGCGTCACGACGCTCGCGGGGTGCACGTCGCGGATTTCGACAGGCGACCCGACGTCGATGGCGCTCCCGGCGGACGACGACGCCACGCGGAGCGACGGCGCGTCGCGGGCGCGGAGCCTCCGCTCGTCGTCGTCCTCTTCTTCGTCCTCGTCGTCCTCCTCGATGGGGTTGCCCACGTCCATGGCCTGCACGGTCGCGAGCGGCGGCCCGTGGAGCTCGAACGTGATAGGCTTGCCCTTGCCGTCGCACCGCAGGAAGCCGCCCTTGACGGCCGGCTCGTCGGGCTTGCGAAAGTGCGTGAGCACGCGGTTGAACTTGCTGCGCAGGCGGTTCGAGTCGGCCACGTCGATGATGACGTTGGCGTCGCCGTAGTACACGACGCGGCCCATGGAGCGCAGCGCCGCGGCCGCCACGTCGTGCTCGGCCTTGGAGCCGAACGTCGTCTCGGCCATGCTCTTGGTCGAGCGCGCGAGCGCCGAGAGCGAGAGGAAGCCGTCGTCGTCCGACTCCGAGTCGCTGCTGCTCGCGCGGTCGCGGTCGTCCAACTGGTAGAACGCCAAGTACATTTCGCCCGGACTCGGCGAGTCGCGCGGGCCCAAGTAGCCGTTGCGGGTCGTGGGCCCCACGCCAATCTTGTTGTTCCAGACGCGGCCCGAGTCGTCCACGAGCACGACGACGTCGCCGTAGCTCACGGGCGCGCCGACGTCGCGGCCGCATGTCGAGAGGATCGTAAAGGATGACGGCCGGAACGCGCGGCTCGCGGCCACGGGCGGCACGCACGCCAGCTCGCCCTGCTTGGACGGGTTCTTGGACGCGAGGAAGCGCCGCCCGACCTCAAACGTCCCGACGTACCCGCCCGCGTCCTCGGGCGCGTACTTGCTGCGCGCAAACAACCGGATCGTGTCGCCGTACCGCACGGCCACGTGCGGCGGCGACTCGAGCGAGACCGAGTCGAGCGGCGTCGTCGTCTCGGGCGGCGACGGCGCGGGAAGCGGCCGCCGAGGAGGCGCCGACGGCAAGTACAACTGCGGCGGCGCCTGCGCGCCGGACGACGCCGACATGGCGCGCAGCAGCGCCGGCCGCAGGGACGGAGACGACACAGCGTCCGACTCGGAGTCGTCCTGCTCGCTGCCCTTGCCCTTGAAGGTGCCGCGGCGCCGCGTGGGCGGCGAGAACGGGTTCGTCAGGTGCTTCCATGCGCGGCGGCGGGTCGAGGGTTCCGCGGGCGAATGGGTGGAAGCAGTGGACGCGTCGGAAGCGTTGGACGCCAACATTGCGTCGCCAACGAGCGAGCGCTTGCGCCGCAATCGCAGCGTGGCCGCGAGCGAGTTGCCCGTGCCGTTGGTATTGGCATTGGTGTTGGCGTTGGCGTTGGCGTTGGCGTTGGCCTTGTTGGCGTCGGCGTCAGCCGTACCGTTGGCGTTGGTGTCCGACGTTGGCTTCAAGTTGCCCAGCATGCGGATGGGGATACTGGAAGCTTTGGAGGAGGCCATGTTGCTCAACGCCCGTCCTTGCGGAGGGGGTACAAATTTTCGCGGAGGTTGCTGTCGGCTCCCCTTCCCCTGACGGACGGCCACAGTATGCGGATATGGGCGTGAACGAAATTGACACCCGTCGGGGTTGGGGGCTCGCTTTGATTCTGCCAGATGGTCGCAAGTTGTGCTGCTCAAATAGCACGAGGGGACAAACCAGCGTTTTGGTCGATTCAGTTCCACTCTGAGCCAGCTCACGACTGGAACGTCTGAACAACAAACAAGGGGTACGTTTTGACTCAGCCACAATTCGTAACAATACAGTAACTGATATCCCGGTAACCCTTGGGACTGTGATCATCAGACTGAACGACGCACGCCAGCGCCCGTCAATGACTGCGACACCATCCATCCATTCAGCCTTTCAGCCAGCTCAATGATTCAGATCTTCTTGCTTTCTTCCTCGCCATATCGTCCCGCGACAGTCGCGGAACGCCAACAACAACGCACCGGGGCACTTTTGGGCTAGCGAGCGTTGACCAAATTGCCCCCAACATGACGTTGGCGTCCTATGGACATACCTTGAGGAGTTACGTTTTGGGGGTATGGTTACACTCCGTTTCGATTGAAAAACTTCCGTGATCTTTCGCTGGTGAAAGGTTACACGCTCCCATGAAGGGAGGATGCATCCCAGCAGAGTGACTGTGAGTCCAGACTGAAGAACGAAGAGGAGAGGAGCAAGGGAGGAAAAAGCGACTCCCAATTCCCCCATTGCCCAAGAGACGCCACACCAGAGGATCCACGATGGCGACGGCGGCGTTGGAACCCATCGACGTGGACGGCATCATCGAGAAGCTGCTCAGTGTGCGCGGCGCGCGCCCGGGCAAGCAAGTGAATCTGAGCGAGGGCGAGATCCGCGGCCTCTGCATGCACTCGCGCGAGGTGTTTCTCT
>JAADWA010000412.1:0-26632 GCA_023335935.1 Pythium phragmiticola | reverse complement strand
AGGTACTTGAGGAGGATAATATATCGCCGAAAAAATGACTTCTTGATCTTGAAGTACAAGAGGGGCATCTACGAGCCACAAGCGTCAGTCACTACGACAGCAGGGCGAATGACCACCCTTCCTCGAGTAAGCGTACAGGGTCAAAACCCATTTCATCGAGAGAAAAACTGCTTGCTCTCGGCAGGGCTGTACTCATTGCACTGCGCCGACATTTTTCTCGAAAACGAAAAATCGGGTGAAAGTGGTATGATCCAGATATCGAAGGGCTATTCACGTTAGGTCATGACTTTTGTCGAGTAAAATACAGACATTTGCCTGCTGCATTTGACTGAGTTTACCGCAGAGCTACCTTTATATTCTGTCAGACGAGGCATTTTAGAATTGTGTACCCTTTTCCTTATACATGAGAACATCTGTAGTTCTTTCGATGGTTGAAGCTGGAGATCCAACCAGATCGATGGAGCTACTGGCTTGCCCCGGAGGGGTCTTCTTGGTGTGTACACGAGGCGAACGACTCTTCCTCGGCTCGTGGATTCTTCCAGTCCACGGCTCAGAGTGGCACTGGATTCAAACGGCACGACTTGTACAGAAGCCGCTGGGTAGCCTTCCTTCGAAGTGCGTGCATTGACAGCCGCAGGTTAGGACGGAGCTTCTAACTCACACAAAGACAGCCAGCCAGGCGCTCATGCTATCCCCACACCCAGTCTGACACTGGGTACTGGAGGAGTCATCAGTGTAGTGCACTGGGCTTTTCTACTAGTAGTAATGGGGTCATGGGCACCCTGTTCCTCATGCATGCACGTCGCTCCAAGGATTAGACCGTCCATATCGAACGCCAGCAAGGTTCAGCGAGAAACAATCTCAATACAGAGCGAATACACTTCTGTTATATGATAACACTTGCAGCTAAGGCTTAATTCAGGTTGGTTCAGCGACACGATCACGCTCATGCCAGCAGCGCGGCCGCAGCCGTGGCCACCACCACCACAGTCGTCAACGCCGTCGTGGCGGGCGCCAGGGCGCCGCTCTTCGGTGTGGGAGTCTGCGTGGCAGTGGGCACGGCTGACGTCGCCGGCGGCTTGGTCGTCGTGGGGGCCTTGGTCTCCTCCCGCGGCTTCGGGGTCTCAATGCTGTCAGCCGACGCGCCACTGCTGCCGGACGAACTGCTGCTGGTCGAGTTGTTCTTGGCAGGAGGAGTAGCCGACGGCTTGGTGGTCGGCTTGGTGGTCGGCGCCTTGGTCACATCAGAGTCGGCGCCCGTCTCGTCGCTGGATTTCGAGCCGGCCTGAGACGCCGGCAGCGGCTCCTCGAGCACGCGCACGCCGTCGCAGTCGGCAAAGACGCTCTCGACGGCGTCCTTGAACTTGTACTGGTTGCCGTCGAGCGAGATCTTGCAGCGCGGCACGCGAACGTTGGGGAGCTGCTTGATCAGCGTCGTGCACTTGCACACGGCCGCACGCTGCGTCGTCGTAGGAAACGAACTGCTCGTGAGGTCGTAGGTCGAGGTGGTCTGGCACTGCGCGATCTCATTCGAGATCGACGAAAAGTACTGCTGCGCGCGCTGCGGCGTGCACGCGGGGTATTCCTTAGTGGCGGCCGAGACGCTGGAGGCGGCAACCGCCAAGAGGAAGAGCGACGTTGAGAAGAAGCGCATGATGGTGCTTGGTGGAGAGTGAGAAAATACACAGGATGTGGAGACCTGTGTCGGGGACCGAAGGATGGCGAATGAGCAGAAGAGCGAGGAAGAAAACTAGAGCTGCTCGAATGAGGATTGTCGTCTTGCGTGGAAAATTTGTGGCGCTTGCGACTGTGGCCACACAGGTGATGGCTGTCACCCGAAGAAGTTCGAGAAAAATGGCCGTCATAGCTCCTCGAGTGGCGGAAACACATCCTTCAGTCGGACCAAACGTCGTGTTCTAGGATAACATACCTGTTTTAACTGTTTTAGTGATCATATGAAGCCAATCAATGACGCCTTTCGCTATGTTTCATCATCTATTCTCAGGATATAACTACAGAAAAGAGTGGAACATGGTGACACGGCACCGCACCATATGGAGCAGCTGACCCGATCCGATCAGCCATGATCCGTCACTGCTGATCAGCCTGCATTCCTCAAGTTACTCTCTCCCATTATGGGACTCCAAACCCGGGTCACGTTCAAGAACCCGTATGGGTGATACCCGTGTGTCACAGGTCACAATCTGCGGCACTAACGTCAATTTACCGATACATTACCGGTATCAATATCTCAGTTGTCCAATATGGGTGCGAGTTGCCATATGAGAATCAGATTGAAGGGTCGCGATCTTTCTGGCGAATCCCCAGAAAGAATACCACTCATGGGGGCCGATACATTGATTGATTCCTTTCTGCCGTGGCCCATTCCACAACCCGCTACCGTATCTAAACATGGACGCGCTCTTTGGGTCCACGATGCTGGAGCGGCTCAGCACGCTCGTGCTGGGTGGCGTGGTGCCCGAGACCGATGAGCAGCGCCAGCAGCGGCGCCGCGACGCGGCCAAGGCGGCGCTGCTCATCAAGAGCCAGCGCGGCGTCATCCTCGAAGATCTCGAGCACGCGGTGCAGGCGCTGCGGCAGTTCATGAGCGTGAAAAGCGACGGCAAGACGCTGCGGCTCTCCCGTCGCGACCAACAGCAGCTCGAAGAAGAAGAGACAAAAGACGGCGACGAGGACGACGTGCGGAGTGGCGGTTCGCAGAGCCTTCTCATGGAGAGCACAGACGAGCCACGCCGCATTGCACTCACGGACCACGTGGGCGTCGTCACGATGCTCTGCGCGACGCTGGACCGGTGTGTGTCCCACGGCCTGCGCCCCATCGAGAACGACGAGTCCGACACGGTCAAGTTCTTTGGGGTCGTCAAGTGGACCTGCACGCGCGTGGACGCGATCCGCCACCGGCAAATGCTCGACGCCATGCACAGCGGCAGGCGCGTCCACGAGGTCGTGACGGCCAGCGTCGAGGCCGACTTGCCGCGCCCGATCCGCGGCTTCCTCGCGGCCGTGCGCTCCGCCGCGGGCACCACGAACGTGCGCACGGACGAGGGCAAGGCCCGCGCCTTCCTCCGCCAGGCGCTCAATATGCACGTGCTCAAGACGAGCATGAGCATGGTGCTGTCCGAGACCAACTTGGATCTGCTGGCGTCGTACTATACGGACCACGCGCTCTTCCGCCAGCGCGACGACGTCAAAGTGTTTCTCCACTTGCTCTCAGGTCTGGACGATCTGCCGTTCGCGTTCTGCATCGACGACCCGCGGCTGGACCTACCGCCCGAAGAGCTCCCGTTCTCCAAGCCGCTGCCAAAGCCCAAGGCCCAAAAGGTCAAGAAGCGTGCGCCGCGTCTGATCGACCCGGAAGACATGGTCGGCGGCCGCGTGCGGCTCTGCGAGCAGGACGACGACACGACCGTGCTCGCCGAGAAGCTCGTGTCGCACCACGAGCTGCGCAGTGCCTTTGACTCGCTGCGCGGTGGCAACCCGCTTTCCGAGACGCTCCACAAGGCCGCGCAGACGCAGAAGCTCGAAGACGCGGCCGTCGCCGTGCTGCGCTTTCTGGAACTGGGATACCCCGAGTACGACGTCTTTGGCACCGAGTTACTGGACGTGCTGTGCAATCCGTTTCTCAGCGGCATGGCCCGTTTCGAGACGTCGCTGGGCATTCCCGACGTGGCCGAGGCCTGCATCTGCTACCTGCACGACCACCTGGACACGCCGGGGCTCTTCCAAGTGCATTTGCAGGCCGACCACGTGCTCGAACTGCGCGACACGATCGAAGAGATGGGCGGCTTCCACAAGCAAATGGCCGTGGACGCGCACGAAGTCACGGCCATTCTGTTTCAGTACCTGTGGGAGCTGCCCGACGCGCTGCTCACGGCCGAGCGGCTCGACAACTTCTTGGCGTGTGGCCACGACAGCTCCAACATGGACCACGACGAGAAGACGACGCTCCTGCGCGTGCTCGTGAACGACTTACCGTGGTACTGCAAGCCCTTGCTCGAGCGGCTCTTGCGGTTGATCCACACGGCGCTGCTGCCCGTGCACGCCGAGAAGAACGGACTCACGCTCTACGCCGTGGCCAATGCGCTGGCCCCGATCGTCCTCCGCAAGCGCCACCTCGCCAAGTTTGACGAGTACGAGGACGCCACCTTTCGCAAGTACCCCGTGGGCTACCAGAACGCCAACACGGCCGTGCGGTTCCGCATGCTGCCGAGCGAGAACGAGTTTTTCTACTCGTGCGAGAGCGAGCGGCTCGCGGCCGAGAAGAGGCTTCGCCGCCACGCCGCTCGGGACGCGCAGGAAGGCGCCCAGGTGCTGAGTCTTCTCTTCCAGGAAGAGGCGACGATCCTGCGGGATTTCCGCGCTGAGCTGCGCGACCGCCGCGGTCGCCTGCGCGACAAAGTGTACTTGCTCGAGAGTCTCCGGTTCAAACTGGAGGAGCCAATCGACAAGACGAACGCCGCGCATGTCGCTCTTCTCCGCCGTCTTTGGAAGCGGCTGCTGCCGGCTCCGGAAGAGGAGGAGGAGGAGGAAGGGGAGGGAGACGTGGATGTGGACGCCCTGCTGCTCTCGCCGCGGTGGCGCCGCAGCGGCTTCCACACGGAGAACCCACTGGGCGGCTTCCGTGGCGGCGGGCTGCTCTCGCTGGAGTGCCTGGTCTACTTTCTGGAAGAGTACCCCGAAAAGGCACGCACGATGATGGACCGCAACGCTGTGGCAGGAGGAAATCGGTACCCGTTCCCTGTCGCGTCCATCAACGTGCTGCGTATGCTGCTCAAGCTGCTCATGCTGGACGAGGCGCCCGAGACGTGCAGCAAGCTCGTGCTCCACGCGACGGACGCCGAGACGCCCACGGCCGTGCTCAAGATGCGCGTGGCCGAGCGGGCCAGCCGCGCGCCGTTCTGGCACGTACTGGACCACCCGCAGGCCGTGTTCCAGCTCCACTCGATGGCGTTTATGCTGCTGGACCTGCACTGGATCCACTCTGGCGCGACGCAAATGGGGTTCCAGCCCGTGCTGGACGCGACCCGCCGCCAGCTCGGCTGGCTGCTCGAGCAGGCGCCGCAGAGCGTGGACGACATGTGGACCAAGTGGATGCAGGTGCGCGAGCAGCACGCGGCCAAGTACGCGCCCGTGGGGCTGGCCACGATGGGCGGCGTGAGTCCGATGGTCGGCGAAGGCGAGAGCGACGCACTGGCCGAGCAGATCCGCCGCAAGCAGGAGTTCCAGTCAACGGACGGCGAGCGTCCGCAGGGCATCAAGCATGTGGCTGCTGGTGGAGGCACGGGTCTGGCACTGGCGTACTGACTGGGAGAGACGAGAGGGTACAGTAGTAGTAGTATGGATATATACCTAATCTTCTTCTTGTACATATCTAATCATGTGAGCGGCGTCGAGTCATTCGGCGTGGCACTGCCCTTGGCGGACGGCGGTCCCTTGATGTAGATGGACTGCCGCGTCCGCGTGGGCACGCCCTGCCTGCCCCGGCCGCCACAGTCGCGCAGCAGTCCGTCGGCGTTGCGGTCGCCGTTGCGCGCGCGCAGGAAGCACACGAGCGAGTAGAGGTTGCACTTGGTGGGCACGTGGTCCACGGCGTAGTGGAACGCGTCCTCGGCGTCGCCTTCTTGGAACGCGTAGTCGCTCCACTCTTTCTTGGGCAGCGCGTCGTTCGTGTCGCGCTCGCCTATCATGTGGTTGCACGTGTTGAGGTACACGAACGGCCGGTGCTGCTCCCGGCGCCACGCGCTCGCGGCCACGTCCTCCTTGTAGTGGTGCATGAGCGAGAACCAGCAGCACACGTCCGCCTTGTCGCCCTGGGCCCAGCGCTGGTCGCCGCCGTGGTCAAAGCTGAAGATGGACGCCCACGGCGTCGTGCTGTCTGGTGCCAAGTCCACGCCTCTGCCATATCACAAGGTCGCCAGTTAGAGGATCCTCTAAGAGGAGGAGGGGAGGACGAACGACCAATACGCACCGAAAGTCCATGTAGTTGATGTCGGCCGTGCGCTTATACGTGCGGCGATTGAACGTGCGATACATGAGCGTGGCCAGCAGGTTCTCCCGCGTGGCCCAGACGCGGTTGTACGAGGCCTCGCCCGCGAGCACGACGCAGAGCTTGCAATCCAAGCGGCCCGTCATGTCGTCCCGTTCGAAGCGGAAGAAGACCTTGACCAGCCCATTGCCATTTGCCACGTCCACTTCGGGCTGGACGAAAATGGGGAGGCAGCGGCGGAGCCACGCGAGCTCCGCAGCGGACGGCGCGGGGGGAGCGGAGCGGGTGTTGGCGGTGTCGGAGTCGGCCACGACAATAGAGGATGAGGACGCCGCAGACGAGGTCGTGTTCTCGCTCATCTCGACGTATGCAAAGGCGGACGCGTCGTCCACAAGGGGGAGCGGGCCGGAGGAGTTGGAGGAGGAGGAGGGCTCGTGCACGTAGTACGGTGGAGGATGAAGGGGGGAGCGCTGGCGCGGAGAGGACGCCGGAGAGGAGGACGCAGACCGCGAGACGTGCGAACTCTCGTGGCCCGGGAAAAGCGAAGTCCTTAACAAACGCGAAATGGTGGCCAAACGGTCTATCCGGATAGACCGTCACGCGATCGACGACCCAAAGATGCGATACACCCACGAAGACTCACAAAAAATCAGGGGAGGAGAGGAGGAGCAGAGTCGGTCTAGCAACCAGCTGGTGGTGTGAAAGTGTGAACTTTTGTGAAGCGACGAATTGAGTCAAAACGAGACGAAGGCTCCTCTGCAGGGAGGAAGAACGATGCGAGAATACTAAACGCTCAAACGAGTCCCCTTCATGAATGAACACTCAGGCACAAGATCCGCTGCCTTCTCGGAGAAGGCGCCCCACTCTTTAGAGCTTTAGACTCCTCTGGAGCCGCGCTGAACCTTTTCTTTGACAGTCCCTTGTTTCAGCCGTTACAAAACGGGACACGACACAATTCTCAGATTTGCGACTCAGAAATGAGTTGGATTAACTTACTTATGGTGGAACCTGCATGCCGTCGGGAAACAAGCCCGGCGTGTTTGCTCCCGTGGGTGACTCGTGGACCTCCTCATTCAGGTGGCTCGTGTGGAAGCTCAGCACCATAAAGACCCAAAAGTGGATCAGCGCCACGTAACACAGCAGCGCCAGGCGCGCCACGGGCATGCTCAAAAAGACACGCCCCAGAAAGAGCAGCCATCGGTCCAGTCCGTCCAGCGCCGACACGACGCGCGCGCTGCGCTCCACGACCGGCGCGACGCGGGAGATTGTGTGGGCCATGCGGTTTGAGCGCACGCGCGCGCCACCTTTGCGGCCCACGGCGACCGACGTGCCCATTTCCATGTCCATCGCGACGACGCCGCCGTTGCGCTCAATCTGCGCGAGCTTGTTCTCGGCCGTCTCGCTGCGGTTCTGTGCGTCCGCGAGCCGCATATCGAGCGTCGTGATCTTGCTGCGGAGTGCGTCAATGCTTTCTTGCTTCTCAATCAGCCGATTCGTGAGCGTACGGATCCGCGCTTCGCTGTCTTTCGCCACTGTCTGCTGACTCGCAGTCGTTTCCCACTCCACCAGCTTTTCTTGGAGCTCGGCGTTTGTCTTGGTGAGCACAATCACTTGCTTGGCTGTCTCGTCCTGGGCCGCCACGAGCTGCTCTTTCAGTCGCTTGACTTCGTACGTGAGACTTTGGACTTCTTGCACGTGAATCTCATTCTTGCGGGTCTCATCGTGAAGCGACTTCTTCATCCCCACGAGCGTCTGCTGCAGCTTCCGATACTCGTCCTGCATCTGCGCGTACGCTGCCGTCGTCGTCGCCGCTCCAACAGCGTTACCGTCGGGCGTCAAAGCGGCCGCTGATTCCTTCGCCTTGGCCAGCTCGCGTCCCAGCGTCGCGACGCTGGTAGACAGCTCAGCGTTCGTTTTCTCGAGTTGTGTCTGGCGGTCGTACATTTTCGCCTTGGCGTCGGCAAACTCGCGCTTCGCATGACTCAAACTGGTCTGCGCCTCTTGTAATTCGAGGCGGAGTGACGCGACAATCTCCTCCGACTGCTGGCTCGCCGACGCCGCGTTGGTCCACAGCGAATCCTTGGATTCCTCAGCGCGTGCGATCTCGGCGCGGAGCTGCTCGGCCTCTTCCGTGCGGCGCCGCTCAGCTTCTTGGGCCGTGTGGAGATCGTTCTGCAGAGCCTGCACCTGCGTCTCCTTCAGCTCTAGCGCCTGCACGAAGTTCTTCTCGTCAGCGTCCTTCTCCATGCGCAGCTGCGCCATCTGCTGCTGCGTCTCGACCAACTTGTTGGTGCATTCTTTCTCGAGCGCCTCGATCTCGTCCTCGTAGACGCGCACGCTTTGCTGGTGCGTGGCGAGCGCCTTGTCTTTCAATCGCAGATCCGACTTGAGCTTGGCGTTCTCCTTCTGCAGTCGCACCAGCTCCGCCTCCATAGAGGAAGAGGAAGCTCCTGGGGCGGAAGGCGATCGAAGAGCGCGCACACCGTTTCCCGAGGATGACGGAGGCGGCGTCTGCCTCACGACGCTCTTGGCGGACGAGGTCGACCCTGGCGGAGACCGCACTGGGATCGGGCGTCCTAGGGTCAGCGCATCCCCTCCTCTGGAGCCACCTCCTTCACTTTCCTCCTCAACTTGATCATCGCCAGCTTCCCATTCGTCGTCGCTCGCCTTGGGGGTACCCCGCGCTGACTCGGTAGCTCGCGAGATCCCTTTCTTGATCGTCGACAGCAGACCTTCCTCCGCTTCTCCACTCTCCGCCGCGCCACTCTCCTCTCCTCCTCCTCCCCCTCCTTCTTCGTCCACTCCACTCAGTGTCAGCGCCGCGTGCTGGTCCACCGACTCGAGCAGCGTCCCCGCGAGCTGCAGCGAGCTGCTGACCCAGTTCATCTTTCTTTCTCTGTCCCCGTTGGGCCGTAATCTTCCTTCGATGTTCCACTAGGAAATAAATACCTCCCCAAATTTATATACGTTTAGTCATAACATATACAGATCGGTTTTCATAGGTTGTAGTCCAAATACCCGCTAAATACAGTGGTCGGATCTCTAAAGATTTACGGTAATCTCTCACTCGATGGCTACGATCTCTTGCTCGCCGCCTGTGTCGCTCGCCGTGTCGGCCGCCGCCGCCTCGTCGGCCTCGCGCTTGGACGTCTCCGTGATGCGTGCACCCTGGCTCCACACGGGCGCCGACTCGCCGTGGTACCCATAGTTGAAAAAGAGCTCCTCGCCCTTGCGAATGTCGGCCAGTGCCCAGATCGAAATGTGGTGCTCGCCGCCGACGCGGAAAATGCGCGCGTGGCACTTTTGCCCAACGTTGGCGTGGTTGCAGAACTTGCTCTTGTTGCCCGTGCGCACGGCGTCGGCGACCGAGTCTTCATTCAGGTCAAAGAGAAAGCTAATGTTGAGCTTGTCGTAAATGGACCCGCGGCGCTCAGCCTCGTCGTGCGAGATGATGGCGCCCGTGTACTCGTAGATAAACTCGCCCTTCTTGATGGGCTCGAGCGCAAAGGCGCCCCAGCCGTGGGTGCGCGAGTATGACGCGCCCAGCCTCTTGTGGAGGCCGCGCTGGACATTGACATTGCAGCAAATGCCGAGCTCCTGCGACGAAACACTCTGAAAAGCCAGATTGTACACGAGCACGGGCACGTCCGAGGCGCCGCACGAGTGGCAGAGATCGGGATTGCACTCGCGCATGGCCACGAAGCACGGACACTGGTTCGTGCGGCAATTGCCCATCGAGCACTTGCAGCCTTGGAAGCGGTTCGGACAGTCGCGCGAACATGAGCACGCCTTCTCGCACATGTGGTCGCGCTTCATGCACGAGCAGCTCGCACCGAAGTCGCAGATGCCTTCGTGGTTGCACGGCTCGTAGTCGTGGTTCGCACTCGACGTGTCCTTGAGCCGCTGGTGGCGCGTGCGCTTGAGCAGTTCGCGGTTGTTGCCCGGTAAGGCGGCGGTCGCACGGCCGCGCTTGCGGTTCTTCTTACCACCGCTCACGTCCGGGGAGAAATACCCGTGCTGGTCCGTCGGCTTGTTGCGCTGCTGGCTGACCAAGTACGTGTGAATGTCGCGGCACGACAGCGACTGTAGCACGGACGCAATCATGCAGGCATTGTCGCCGACCGTATAACGGAGCTTTTGCAGCACGAGCAGCTCCGCTGGGTTGAGACGCGACTTGATCTCTTCCTCGGGTTCCGTAAACTCGTCTCCAGCACCAGTCGCAGCAGCCGTCGACGCGCCTATCCTGTCCTCGGCTTTCCAGCACAACGCACTGCAGGTCTCGCCGGCCTGGAGAAACTTTTTCACCTTGCTCGCGACGAGCACACGATGCGAGTCGTCGAGGTACTCCGACTCGTTGCCACCATGGGCACGCTTGGGCGGCGTCTTGCCGCGCTGCGATCGCTGGGCGCGGGTCTTGAAACCCTGCATAATCAGTTGCGACTCAATGTTGATGGTCGCGAGCGTGCTCGCGCGTGTCCCCGAGCGAGAAGACCGCCGCGGCTCCAACGCCGACAGGTCGATCGTCTCTTGGGACTCGACAGTCGTCGCGCTGCACTCGCTCGCGAGGTCCGTGACGTCCGTCGCCGGCATAGGTTCTCCTCGGTCTGCTTCTCCTTTGCCTTCACGTTCGGCTCCGTCCGCCGACTCCACTGCTGGAGAAGTTTCCATGGCTGCGGTCTGCTGACCACAGTCATCGTTCGATGCCTTGTCCTCCTTTTCCTCTGTAGCCGCTGGCTTGGACTCGTCGTTGTCCTCCCCTGACTTGACCACCACCAGGGGCGCATACCGCGTCGTCGGGTACAACGGGTCCACACGCCGCGTGGGCATGGGGTGTTCAATGCCGTGCTCGGGGCAGTCATACTTGTAGCACATGCGGCAAAACAAGTCGCGATACGTCTCGGACAAATCGCCATAGTCGGTCGTGTGGCGCAATCCCAAGAGGCGTCGGAACGCCTTTACTGGCCGAGACTGCGACGGCACCAAGTTCGTATCAAAGTACGTCCAGTGCGACGCGAACCGTTCGGCGAGTGGCACTCGTTCTCGCATTGGGTCGGCAAACGGATGGAGTTCTTGGGTCAGTTTCTTCAAAGCGACACGGGTCGCCGAGTCTGCTTCTTCTCCTGCCTCCGTCTCGTTCGCCATAAACGCGCGAATCTCCTGCATACGCTTGCTGGCTGTCTGCCGGGCATCCAGTCGTTTCTTGATCTCACAATACTCGGTATACGGCTGCGCAAACCCGGCAACGTGCTTGAGCGCGTTGAAAACCGTCTCGAGATCGCCATACTCGGCAATCACGAGTCGCAGCATGTACTCGTGGGCCTCATTGTCGAGTCCGTTGGCCGACTTCGCGCCGTCGGCGGCTTCCTTGGCGCGCACCGAGTCATATGCCTTGACGTCGATCGCGTCGCCATTGTCGTGGTCGCCAAAGTACGGCACATACCGCAAAATCGGGTCGTCTTCGACACGCACGCTGGACGTGATCCCAACGTACGTGGTCGAGCGGCTGATCTGGCGGACAGCGGGCAGTTCCGCAATCGCATGGGGGACAATCTCCTTCTCGACCTGAAACGTTTCACCACGGCCAACCTTGACCGCCGCGCCCTTGACGTCCAGCGGATAGATGCCTCTCGCTAGGAGAAGCTGCTTCGCGAGTCCTCGTTCGGCGTGACACACTGGTAGCTTCTCGACCGGAAGCGAGTGGCGGTCAGTGCCACGCTTGACGATCGCCTGAATCTTCTCGTCACGTAGCCGCACATACTCGGCGGTCTTGGCACGAGCTTCTTGCAAGATCGCATCGCTCTTGCGGCCATAACACGCCTTGATCCGTGGCGTCCATGTCTCCAGCAGCGCCATGACACGTTCGTTCATGGTCTCTTGGGACAGCTCCGGTTTGCTCGGGTCGCTCGTGAGTAAAAACGACTTGGTCTTGCCAAACGACGGGAGGAGACGGCACTTGTCGGCGAGATCGCCGTCGTCATCAAATGCAATCAGTGGTTTGTCCACAGTCGATACAAACGGCGCAGCCACGGACGACGGCAGCGGAAGCAAGTTGATGGGGACCGTTGAACACCTCACTCGTCGCCACGTCGTCCCATGGGGGACCGTCTCGGCAGCCGTGCGGGGCTTCGCCAGCACATCCGGCGGTAGCTTTGAACTGGCTACTGCCGACTGGCCTGCTGGCCGTGGTGCTGTGGGTTTCGACGGAGCGCTGGACCGTCGTTTGTTGGGAGCTGCGGCCTTTTTCGATTTACTCGTGGTGGCTTTCTTCTTGGGTGGTGGTGCCACAGGTGGGATAAAGTCGGCATCATCGGCTTCTTCCTCGTCGTCGTCCTCCATGAGTTCGATGATATCCACCAGACTCGTGTCGCTGCTGCTCTCACTGTTAGCGCGTGCTATCCGAGAGGGCGGCGACCGATCCCGACGCTTCTTGTCTTTGGAAGTGGGAGCTGGTGGTGTGGTCGGTTCGTTGGATTTCAAGTCGCGCTGAAGTCGCGACCATTCCCTCTCTTGTGCCTGCAACTCGCTGACCGACAACCATTCGGACAGAAGCCCCTGGCCACTGTTTCGGCGCTTTTCACGGGGCTCGTCGACGGGCGGCAGCGTGACCTTGGGCTGCTTCCGTGCTGGTTGCGTGGCCTTCTTGGATTTCGTTGGCAGCGTTCGCTTGTTGGATTTCGTTGGCGTGGGCTTCTCGGGTTTCGTTGGTGTTGTCTTCACAAACTTGCCGTTGGACGCTCGACCTGGCGCTGGAGACGACGGAGGGGACGGCGACGCCACATCGGCGGCCTTGATACCCGCACGGGCCGGCTTGGCTTTTTGCTTCATTGCCAACGCCAGCGACGCCTGGATCGTTGCTCGCTTCGCTTCCACAATGTCGCCCTCAAAGTCATCGCTGTCCTCATCGATCTCTTCCTCTTCTTCTTCCTCTTCTTCTTCAGAGACAGCACGGCGGCGCTTGCCGTGTCGGCTCTCCACATCGGCGTTCTTCTTCGCTGTCGTCTTGCTGGAGGGTGTGGATGGCAGTGCCGGCCACCCCAACTGCTGCTGCTTGCGCGCCAACGTCGTCGCCAACACTGTGCGACCGATACCGATCGACGGCGATGGTTTGGACTTGGCCGGTGATGGCTTTGCCGGCACCACTGTGGGCTTCTTCGCTGGCGAAGGTTTCCCCGCCTTCCCGTTGGCGTGGCTAGACGTGTACGCTTCGCTCGCAGTCACTGTCGCCTGGACCTTGAGGTTAAGCGCACGCAGCCGCGCCAGCTCGCGTTCTTGGGCCTGCAGCTCGCTCATAGTCAAGTGGTCCGAGAACAAGTGGCGCGTGGCAACGCGGCGCGGACGCTCGTCCACATCGTCTTCCTCGTCTGGTTCCTCGTCCTCGTCCTCTTCGCTGTGCTTGCGCTGCTGTTTACTGCTGCCCTTGCGCTGCTTGACGGGCGTCGTGCGCTTGGCCTTGGCCGCCACTTTCGCCTTTGGCTTCGTCGGGACCTTGGTTTTCATGGGCGACGGCCCCTTGCTGCGCCGTGGCGACCGCTCAAAGTCGTCCGAGTCGTCACCGCCGGACGAGTGGGACGGCGACTCGAGAAACGCCCACTCGGACGGACGCTGCATGTGTCTGGACGCGGCGGCGGCGCTGTGACTGTTATCGTCGCTGTCGCTGTCGCTGACTTCGATCACGTCGTTGGCGGGCGGGCGACCTGTTCCATATGAGAGAAGCAGCTCAGTGACCCGTGGGTGATGGATGCCTCTCCATAATAGACGCACCTTTGGCCATGGGAAAATGTATATTCAGTCAATCGTTATACGTTGGAAGTTGGGAGATTGGCCGTTGGGTGAGATGCCTTTGCCCGCGCGCGTGTCCGCGGGCTTTTTGGCGTTGTGGAGGGAGAAACAACGAAGGTTTGGGGCGGGGGAGAGGAGGGATGACTTGGCCGTGGTGGGAAAGTTTGTGACATGACGTCACTCTAAAGGGGGAATAGTATGGCGGGAAAGCAGCGCTGGTGCTGAGCAAGAAAACAGAATATGATGAGGCATGGTTATCCCTAAGTTGGTGATGTATTTTTATTGAGAAAAAAAACGAATGAAGCCAACTGGTTCAACGTCGGTGGGAGCCTGCTCGCTTCCCCTCCCCCGCGAATCATCACCATCGGCCGCCAGCTACAAACGAAGTTGTCGATACGCAGCGCCATCAAACTGGGGATGCCTTGATACAATGACGGGGGAAACTCTGGGAGGGTAAGCGTCTACTGGAACTCGGCCGCGTCATAAATACCTGGCAGCATCGTGTTGACCTTCTCGGCAATAGCCATCACGATACCACTACATTCAACAGATCACATCGTCAGCTTACCTCTCATGACTCAGACTGACGCTGTGTTTGACCAACCTGCGGTAAGCCGAGATACCCTTGTCCTTGAGCCAGAACCAAAACGCATTGCAGTGCGCTGCGCAGTCGATCAGACCGTCCTCGTTCGCCTCCGAACTCTCCTACAAGATAGCATAGTCCAATGATTCAGTTTTATATTCGCATCACACGCAAGCCCTCTTGTTCTACCAACCTTAAGCAGCAAGAACTGGCCGATGAGCTGGAACGTGTTATCGATCTTGACGTCGCCATCGGCGAGCTTGGCGACCGCAGCCTTGCCGATGCCAGGCACTTCCGTGAGGTCGCCCGTGAGCGGTGCACGCAGAAAGTCGGCGAGAGTGTCCTCGGCAACACGCGACTTCTGCGGATCGTACCCGTCAGCCATGGTGATGATTTGCTTGGTGGGATTTCTCTTCTTCGTCGGCCAGGGGAAATGGCTTGGTCAACCCACGTTTGGATTCCTTCATGCAAGAAATTGAAGCTGGAAGGCTTTTTACGTAAATATATATGATAGTGCGTATTTACAAATCCAATACAGAGTGATTGTCGTGATTATGGAGGACCTTTCTTGTGGACCACACAATGTGGACCAGTTGGGATCAGACCTGATGCGAAGAGCTCACCACAGACTCATCGACGTCAGCGTTCGCCATCCGCTCGTCTCGGTGCCAACGATGGCGTCTTCCGCAGTGACCGCCACCCCGACGCTCGCGGGCACGGTAGTCACGTCTGCCGTGGCGCCATTGCCACAGACCAAGGACGCGGTGAAAACGCAGCAGCGCTCCAAGAAGCTGGCGGCCGGCGCACTCTCTGGTATGCTCTCAGCGCTGGCGTTCCAGCCGCTCGACGTGCTGCGCACGCACCAGCAGGGCGCGTTCGGCAGCAACAAGCCGGCGCCATCAGTTGTGGAGGTCCTCACCAAGCAGGCACCGCTGATCGACCGCTTACGGTCCCTGTGGCGTGGCACATCGGCGACGCTCATCCGCGTGGCCGGTGGCGCGGGGCTCTACTTCACGACGCTCGACCAGTGCCTCGCGAGCGTGCCCAACACGTCGCTCAACACGTTTCTCTCGGGCGCATTTGCGCGCACATTTGCTGGTTCCATCGTGTCGCCGCTGACCATCATCAAGGCGCGCATGGAGTGGCAGCCAGCCGGGACGTACGCCGGCAACATGGACGTGCTCCGCCACGTCCTCCGCGACGAAGGCGTGCGCGGCCTCTACCGCGGCATGCTGCCGACACTCGCACGCGATGTGCCCTTCTCAGGGCTCTACGTGCTAATCTATAAGCGACTGCAACGCAGCGTCGAGGAGAGGGCAACGGACCTGCCTCCGTACGCGATCAACTTTGGCAGCGGCGTGGTCGCTGGCATCCTCGCGACGACCGTGGTCCACCCGGCCGACGTTGTTAAGACGCGCATGCAGCTCACGATCGTACAGACCAGTGCCGCTGGCGAGCTATTGGCCGTGAAGAACTCGCTCAGCCTGCAGGACACGCTGGCCAAGATCTGGCACGACGAGGGCCCTCGGGGCTTTGCCAAGGGCATTGTGCCGCGCGTGCTCAAGCGGACGCTTTCGACCGCTGTGACCTGGACGATCTACGAGCAGCTCTCTGTAGTACGGTAGTGAGACCCTTAGTGAAGATAGACGGATAGGGGATTGTAAAAGAAGCCGCACAGAAGAGAGAGTGGGTTATATAGACAGCCTATACTAAAAGTCGCCTCTAGAAGGAGTGCACTCATCTTGTAATGATCGGCGTGAAGAGAGAGAAAGGCTCCGAGCCGGAGTTGCTTCCGCGCGCGCTTGGGCCGCCTCGAACAGCTCCGTTCGGACCACGCGACGGAGAGGTTCCAGGGGATCCGGCCGAAGAGCCTCTGGTAGACGGACCGTGCGGCTCATCGTTCGATTCGTCCTTCGGGTGGGCGCCATTCAGTCCGTTGAGCCCATTCAGCCCATTCAGCCCGTTCAGCCCATTCAGCCCATTCACATGGCCATTAAAAGACTGCTCATTCAGCTTGGTGGGCGAAGCTACACCATCGGCAGCCTTGAGACTGCACAGCACCCGCGACTCCTGGAGATCTTCCCCCATAATTGGGTACTCGTTCGAATACTCGAACCGTTGTGGCGGCATCGCCGATTCCACAGTGTGGCTCTTGGCCGCGCGCTCGAGTTGCTGCTGCCGTATCTTTTGCTCGAGCCGCATCTCGGCCTCCAAGTGGATCGACGCCACGCTCTCGTCCACCATATGCTCGCTCACTTCCTTCAGCGAGTTTGAATCGCTGTCAAACACGAGCGGGATCGAGCCCAGCGTGCCGTCAAAGCGATTCTTGCGCACGTCGAGCTTGTTCTGGCCCTTGGAGCGCTGCAAGATCAGTACATTGTCGGCCTCCTGCGTGGCCTTGGCCGTCCCAAACACGGACGTGAGCGTGAGGTCGACGTCTTCTTGCTCCTTGCGCGGATGGATCACGAGCGTCAGGTGGACGTTTTGCTGGGTCGCAAACTTGCGAAACTTGTCGAGCGCCTGGTCCTGGCGTTCAAACTTGTCGTACCCGCGGCCCTGGCCCGACATCATGAACTGCACATTGTCGAGAAGAATGTGCTGCACGTCGTACGCGTACACGGCGAACTCCATCGCGTCCAGCACTTCGTCCACGTCCGTGCTGCCGAAGAACCGCAAAAAGTACATGGGTAGCGCCTCGAATTTGTCGGCGACAACCTCAAATGCGTCGACGTCGCCGCGGAGGCTCGTGCCGGCGAGCTGCGTCAGCATTTTCTGGATCAGCCGCGTGTTCTTGATCTCAAACGAACCCCATAGCGTGTTGACGCCCTGGCCACACAAATCCAACGAGAGCTGGCTCAGCAACGTCGTCTTGCCGCATCCCGTGGGGCCCGTGAGGATGGTGACCTCCCCGGGACGGTGGCCTTTCAGGAGGCGGTTGAGAGACGGCAGTGTACGCGACTGCACGCCGCAGGCACGGATCGGGTTGACGATTTCCTCGTACACGTCGCGCCTCAGTTGTTCGAAGGTCGCGATCTGGCTGTGAGGAATGATCTCGGCTTTCGCAATCAGCGTTTTGAGATCAACACCGGCGAGCAGCGCATCGTTGGCGTCCTTGATGCGTGGGCCCTGCGGGGCCGTTGGCGCACGCACAATGAAGCTCCGCGTGACGCCGAGCTTGGCGGCGAACTTCTCGACGTTGGCCTGGCCCGAGGCGTCATTGTCCATCCACAAGTAAATCTTCTTGAATCGCTCGAGTAGGGGGAGGACATTGGGGGGCAACGACTGGCAGCCGTTGGGCAGGGACACGGCCGGGAGACCCGTGGCCTGGTACACGGCCATGGCGTCAAACTCGCCTTCCGTCACAATAATCTCCTCGGCTGCTGCGGGCACCGTGTTCCAGCCAAAGAGACCCCAGCTGCCACCTTTGGGCACAAGCCGCTGGTGACGCTTGTCTTCCACGCCGCGCAGCTTGAGGCGGATGACGTCAAACTGGTTCTTATCGGCTGACTCGGGGGACGCGTGGCTGCGCGTGACGCCCATCGCATCCATGTCTTCCTGGCGCGCCATCCACGGAAACGAAATGCATTTGGAGATGATCTGCTGGCCGTCGTCGCCGCGGAACGGCTGCTCGATCGCGCCGACGCCGTACTTGGTCAACACTCGCTCGTTGATCCCACGCACTTCGGTCAGGTAGGTTCGCACCGCCGCAAATGCCGGGTCATCCAACAAGTTCCGTTGGATCGCCAAGGCTTTGGCGTTGTCCAGCACCGCGATGACCTTGGTCTCGGAGAAGACAGAGCTACTGTCGCCGCCCGCGTGCATCATGCCGCCGGCCGAACCGACAGCGACGTTGGTCTGCAGTTTCCGCTTGAAATCGAACCAGCTGCCAGCGGCACCACAGCGGTGGCACTTGTATACGCCCTTGGCGCGGTGCACGTAGAGCTTAAAGAGGTTGTCCGACTTGCCGCGCGTCGGGTGGCAGAATGGACACTCCTTGACGATCATGTGCGTGTCGGTCGCGCGGAACGCCATGCTCTTTCGCTCCAGGAACGTAGGGATCTCGTGTGGGTCCTCGAGTTGGTAGTGGCTCGAGACAAACGCCGAGGTCGAGAGGACGCGCTGGTGACCAAGAAGCGGTGAGTGGACATGGACACTGATGCAACCAGCGGAGGCTCGCAGGAGAGCAGAGTTGCATGGGCGCGTCGCGGCGAGGCCAGAGATTGTAGGCGCCACATGGGCAGTCGAAACGGCGCGCAGGCAGCGCGAGCGCGCGATGCCGAACGCGCGCATGGAGGCAGAGGTGGGGCGAAGAAGGATTTGATTTCTCTGCTTCCAACAAGGAGGTCTCACCCACGCCAAGAGCTCCATGCTCCTCCGATGCATTCTTGATTGGTGTAAAATTCATGTCGTTGGTAATTTACATCTATGCTATTGGCTGAAATTGGCTGGCTGCAACTCTACCGCAATCAGAACCACCACCGTCACTCTGCACTTGATAGCATTTCGTTGGTTGCCCGACGCAAGTTGTAGGAAACGACACGCAATTGGAGAGCATGGGCGACGACGACGTGCCGATGATCGTGGACGCCGACGCTAGCGGCGTCAAGCGCAGCAAGAAGCGCAAGAAACGCTCTGCGGTGACGGAGCAGCCCAGTCTCGACGGCTGGAAACGCATCGACATGGACGAGATCCAGATCGAAGGGTTTGAGGACGGCTCGATGTTTGAAATCGAGGAGCTCACTGGTGCGTTGGTGTTGGTTCCAGCCAACTTGATGGTTTATATACTCATGGTTATGGCATGGATAGATTATACGCTGGAGACGTCTGAGAGCGGCAGCAAGATGTTGGTCATTGGGTACGTTGGGTAGCGAGCTCTGTATTGGAAACCAACGCTCCCCACTAATTCGTTGGCCTCTGTCTCGTGCAGTTCTGGAGAGCCTGCCACGGAGTCCAACACCAATGACACCGCCAGCAAGAAGCGGAAGCGCAAGAAGGGAAAGCAGCAGCAGAAAGCGGAGGTGAAGCTTGAGCCCACGGCGGAAGAGCAGGTCCAAGAGGAAGACATCAAAGACGAGCAGGAAGCTCAGCCGCCGGCAAAGCAGTCCAGGAAAGACGCCAAGAAGGCCAATAAGCAAGCGACCGACTCAGCGTCTGCCAAGCCCGTCAAGGCCAAGACGACGAAGGCGCCCCAGGGCCCTGTGCCGTCCGTGAGTCTCCCCAAGTGGGACAAGTTTAAGCTCCATCCGCTGCTACGCCACTCGCTCCACACCTGTGGGTTTCTGTCGCCCACACCGATCCAGGAAAGTACCATTTTCCCAGCATTGATCGATAACCGCGACGTCGTCGGAGCCGCGCCCACCGGCTCGGGTAAGACACTCGCGTTTGGGCTGCCCATTCTGAGCCAATTGCTGTTTGAGAAGCAACGTCCAGGATATATTCAGAACTGCAAGGCGTTGATCCTCACGCCGACGCGCGAGTTGGCGCTGCAGATCCACGAGCACTTGGAGAAGATGGTGCCCAATCGGGAGATTGGCGTCGTGACGCTGGTCGGCGGCATGGCCGTACAAAAGCAAATGCGTATGATGACGTACAAGCCCGAGATTGTGATTGGCACGCCCGGGCGTTTATGGGATCTCATCGATTCCAACCACGCGCACCTCAAGGACCTGGATGAGACGCTGCGGTTTCTCGTCATTGATGAGGCCGATCGCATGCTGCAAACCGGTTCGTACGCCGAGGTCGAAAAGATCTTTGACGTCGTCAAGTACAATGCCAACAAGCACGATGAGCTCAAGAATTTGTCGGACAATGAAGAGGATGACGACGAGGATGAGGACGATGAGGAGATTGGAGATCCCACGCTGGTGGGCGAGACCAAGGTGATGATGCTCGAGGACATGGAGCGATTCCACGGGCAGGGAGGCGACAGCGATGCAGAAGAGGATGACGAAGCAAAGGCGTCGGCCGTGACTTTGCAGAGCAAGCACCGTATCCCGCGACAGACGTTCTTGTTCTCGGCGACGCTGACGATCCCCGAGGGCGGCCGCTTCCAGAGTGGTAAGAAGAAGACCACACGCCGCCATGCACTCACTGTGCTCGAGAGCGTCATGAAGCGAGTGGGTCTGCGTGGCAAACCCGCGGTCGTGGACATGAGCATTGACGACTCGACGACCGCACCAGGCTCCTCCCTGACCGAGGAAGAGATCATGAAGCAGCGCAAGAAGCAGCAAGAGAACGTCGCGCTTTCGCTCCCCGCTGGGCTCGAACTCTGCCAGCACGAGGTCACCGAAGACACGCGGGACAGTTACCTCTACTACTTTCTCACGCAGTACCCGGGCAAGACGATTGTGTTTCTCAACTCGATCCACCAAGTGCGCAAGCTCGCCAACTTGCTCACGCTGCTCAAGCTTCCAGTGTTTGCGCTCCACGCCGAGATGCAGCAGCGCCAGCGACTCAAAAAGCTCGATGGCTTTAAAGCCAATGCAAGTGGTATTCTGATCGCGACGGACGTGGCCGCGCGCGGTCTCGATATCCCGAGTGTCGACTATGTAGTCCACTACCATATCGCCCGCTCCACTGAAGTGTTTGTCCATCGCAGTGGGCGAACAGCGCGAGCGAACAAAGAAGGGTTGAGTATCTCGCTAGTCGCACCCGTCGATGCCAAGTATCACGCCCAGATTTGCAAGATGCTGCAGCGCCCCACGGGGCTCGCGGATTTTCCCTTTGACCACCGCTTTTTGCCCATGATCGACGAGCGCTTGCGGCTCGCGACGGCCGTTAACGACCACGAAAACGTCGTGGGCAAGGTCAAGTCGGAGGAGACGTGGTTCAGCCAGATGGCCAAGGAGGCCGATTTGGAATTCGATGAGAATTTGATCCAGGAGCTCGACTCGAAAAAGCAAAAGACGGACAAGACAAAGAAGAAGAATGGCGAAAGCGTCGAGTCCATGCGGCGCGAGCTCACGCAGCTGCTGGCCGAGCCACTGCGGCCCATTGGTTCGACCCGCAAGTTCCGCCAGCTCTACCAGGAGATCGGCTCGAACCTCACGACCGACGGCGAGTACAAGAAGCGCAGCGCCGGCGAGGACCTCGAGACCAAGTCCAAAAAGTCCTACAAGCGCTTCCGCCGTCGCAAGTGAGCTGCTCAAATGGCTAAACAATCGGTTCCTAACTTGTTGCTACGAAGACACCAGACTGGCATATATCGGATAAGTGTTTGTAACGTTTTGATTGCAACTCTCCTTTTTTCTCCCTTCACTTTCGAACCGACACACCGACGACAAAGTACCGGTAGACCATGGAGGACCGTCTCGCGATCCGTGACGCGCCGCACATGGGCGGAGGAGGAGGAGGAGGAGGCTACGCCGGCGGTGTGGACGACAGCGAAGAGGAGAAGGTTTACTACGGCTTTGGCGTCTTCATGGGGCTGCCGCTCGCCGACCTGCGCGCCATGAAAGAGGAGTATCTCCAGAATCAGAACCGGCCACAGATGATCACGGGCGGTTCCGCTGGTGGCGTTGGTGGGCCCCCACGGTCGGGATCGGGGCGAACCAACACCAACGGCATCGTGAACGGAAATGGTGGTGGTGGTCGTGCGTTGATAGAGAACGGTGGCGGCGGGGTACCAATGCGTGAAGCTCCTGGTGGTCGACGTGGCGGCGGTCCCCCTGGTGGACAGGGCTACGGCGGCTACGACGAGTACGAGATGCGCGACCCCATGGGCCGCTCGCACGGTATGGTGCGCAGCGGCGGTGGGGACCGCAGCCATGCGCTGCCACAGCGCATGGGACGCGACATGGACCCCCGCATGATGGCTGCTCGCGGTGGCATGACGCCGCACCCGCACTACCAAGGCGGAGGAGGCCGCATGCCCGGCGGCCGCCATGGTGTCGAGTACGACGCAAGCGTGGACGGCATTGGTGGACCGAGCGGTGGCCACCACCACCCGGACGACGAAGGCGACAGCTCGGACGGCTCGTACTCGGCGCCCAAGAGCCACTCGCTCAACTTTATTCTCCACTAGGAGACCAAACGACGACAAGTGATGGCGAACCAAGAACAACAGAGGGAGGGAGAGAAGAAGGGAGATGACCATGAAGCAGAGTCGTGTGTATAGTAAAAACCCCATTGGATCCGTCCGTGATAATCCTACAGTGCTCGTGTGGTCCACATGACGCTCTTCACGTCGTGCCTGTCTCCACCAGACCAGAGGAGAAATGTTGCGACCGGCGCACTGGCAGCGGCTAATCACGCGCACTAGCGGCTGGGCGCCCGCACGGTACACGCCGCTGCGGGTCGCGCTCAACGAGGGCGAGCAGAGGAGCCTCGAGCGGCACACTCCGCTGCATATTGGATGGGTGCCCACGCAGGAGCGAGAGGTTCGTTGGTTGTGACGGGTATTAATACTTGCTTCTGGATCTGACGAAACCTGTTGAATGGATGAATAGCGCTTGGCGGAAAGATTCCCCGAACTCTTTTGTGTGGATGATGACACGCGCGGCGTGCTGATCCACCCCGTCTTTGAGTCGGTCGAGGCCCGCACGGCCGGTACGTCCAAGGGCTCGCCTCGAATGACTTTGGTATCAGATATTAATATTCCAAGTCACTTTGACCAGCGTTCTTGGCGATGAGCGAGACGCTGCGCGACGACGGTATATTCCCCATGTGGCAGAGCGAGCAGTACGCGGCCAAGCGGTTCTTCCGCGACCAGCCGCTCTTCTATTTCCAGCGTGGCGTCGGCTCGTACTTCGGCCTGAGCGAGTTTGCAACGCATCTCAATGGCTTCACACGGGACCCACAAACGGGGAGTGTCGACAAGATGTGGATCGCCAAGCGAAGCGCGCACAAATGCAACTGGCCCAGTAAGCTCGACACGATCGTCGGCGGCGGGCTGCCCGCGCATGGCTTGGCGCTGGACAACATGGTCAAGGAGGCGCAGGAAGAGGCTGGGCTGGACCCGCTCTGGGTGCGGCCAAGGCTTCAGGCAACGGGCAGTCTCTCCTATATGCTGGAATCGACCCGCGGACTGGACAACAACACGATGTTCGTGTATGATCTCGAGATGCCGCTGGATCTGACGCTGCAGAATCTGGACGGCGAGGTCGAGAGCTTTGCGCTGTGGCGAGTCGAAGACGTTTTGGCGGCCATGCGGGACGAGCCGGACCGCCTGAAGCCCGACATTTGCCTCGTGATTCTAGATTTCTGCGTGCGCCATGGCGTGCTCACGCCCGACAACTGTGACGATCTCGAGCGGCTCACGCGCGCGCTGCACGGCGCGACGGCGGCACCCTACGATGAGTAAGGAAGTGAAGCCAAATGCTGTCAATAACCACGATAGATCCTCCTTAAAAACCACTTGGTGTTTGTATCGAAAGCGTTTGATTGGTTGGGCTGGTCTATGGTGTGGTGCACACCAATGGAAATCGCGGCTTGAAACGCTGCGAGACACTCGAAGACATCCATGGCGGCCATGCGCAAGCCGTCGACCGCGGCGCCGAGGCAGCCTCGCGCCCATGGCGCCAACGCCTACGCCAAGGCCAAGGCGAACGCCAACAAGTCGATCCAATCCAACGCCAACAATACCAACAACGCCAACACCACCAACACCACTGGGGAGACGAGCAGCACGCGACTCTATGTGCAGAACCTGCCCGCGTATGTCGACACGAAGCGGCTGCGCGACCATTTCGCGTCGCAAGGGGAAGTCACGGACGCCGTGGTCGTACGCACCAAGGACGGGTCGCAGTCGCGGCGGTTTGGCTTTGTGGGCTATAAAACGGAGGCGCAGGCCGCGGCGGCCAGGGCGTTCTTCCACCAGTCTTTTCTCGACACGAGCCGACTGAACGTGTCGTTTGCCGTCGCGAAAGCGGACGACCAGATGCAGCGGCCGTGGGGCAAGCACTCGGCTGGCAGCACGCGCTTCCAGGAAGTAAACGGCAAGATGGAGGACAAGACAGAGGACAAGAAGACAGAGGAGACGAAAAAGCCCAATTCCAAGAAGGGGGTGCTGGGCGAGGAAGAGAGCGGCGCGGCCTTCCAGGAGTTTATGGAGACGATGCAGGCGCGGAGCAAGTCCAAGTTCTGGGCGAATGACGACGTGCAGGACCCGACGGCGGCGACTGCCAAGGCGGCAAGCGACGAGGCCGCCAAGCTCTTTGCCGACGACTCGGACGACGAAGGCGACGAGGTGTATGAGGTCAAAGCGAGTGGGGATGACGAAGAGGAGGAGGAGGAGGAGATGGAGGAGGAGGAGGGGACGTCTAGTAAAAAGGCGAAGACGCCGCTGTCGGATCTGGATTTCCTGCGGTCCAAGGTGACCAAGAAGCTCGACAAGGACGATGAGAGTGGAGGAGAGGACGACGACGCGTCGATGGCCAGCAGCGACTCGGAGGACGACGAAGAAGTCTCCGCGAAGAAGCAGAAGAGATCCAAAGACGTTTCCGCTGCGGTCGCGAAAGAGGAGGAGAACGAGGAGGAGGAGGACGCCACACCGACCGCTCGTCTCTTTGTGCGGAACCTGCCATTCACGGCCGTGGAGGACGACCTCACGGATCTCTTCTCGTCCTTTGGCAAGATCACGGAAGTGCATATGCCGCTGGACGAGTCCAAGCGCCGCAAGGGCTTTGGCTTTGTGCTCTTCCACAACACGGTGGACGCTCAGCGTGCGCTCGAGCAGCTCAACGGTGCGGCCTTCCAGGGGCGACGGCTCCACGTCATTTATGCGCGCGTGAAGCCTGAGAAGCTCGACCCCAAGGCCTTGTTAGAAGACCCCAACCTCACGTACAAGCAGAAGAAAGAGCTCGAGCGCCAGCTCCACGCGAACAAGCAGACGGGCTGGAACGCCTCGTTCATCCGCGGCGACGCGACGGTCGGCACGCTGGCCGACCGCATGGGCGTGAACCGGGGCGACATTCTGGACCGCGACACGGGCAACATGGCCGTGCGGCTCGCAATCGGAGAGACCATGCTGGTGCAGGAGAACAAGGAGTTTTTCGCGCTCGAGGGCATCGACTTGGATGCCATCGAGGGCGCGCTGGTCAAGCCCGGCGCCACCGCCAAGCAGCCCAAGATTGAGCGCAGCACGACCGTGCTGCTGGTCAAGAACCTGCCCCACACGACCGACAGCGACGAGCTCGCGCAGCTCTTCCGCAAGCACGGCGATCTCGGGCGATTCCTGTTGGCGCCGTCCAAGACGCTCGCACTCGTCGAGTTTTTCGAGCCGAGCGAGGCGCGCCGCGCGTTTCGCTCGCTCGCGTACAAAAAGTACCAGCACGTGCCTCTGTATCTCGAGTGGGCACCCGTTAAAGTGTTTACGACGCCACTCGCAAAGGGGGACAAGACACTGAAGACCCAGGCCGGCGTCAAGACGACCGCGGCTAATGTGCGCGATGTCGAGGACGTGGACGGCGGTGATCTGGACGACGACGGCCACGCCGCGGCGGCCGAGGCCAACAACACGCTGTGCGTCAAGAACCTGAGCTTCCAGACCAAGGAAGACGGGCTGGCACAGCTCTTCCGTGGCGTCGGCAAGGTGCGCAAGGTCACGGTCGCGCGCCGCAAGGACGCCAAGCGCGGACTGCTGTCCATGGGCTTTGGCTTTGTCGAGTTTGTCAGCGCCAAAGACGCTGAACGCGCCATCGCGACGCTGCAGGGGACTGTGCTGGACGGCCACGCGCTGAACCTGCGGCTCTCACAGAAAAACATTCAGCAGAGCGGAGACCACGGGTCGGTGAAGCGGAAGCAGGACGACAAGGAAGAGGCCACGGGCCGCAAGACCAAACTCATGGTGCGCAACGTGGCGTTTGAGGCCACGAGCAACGAGATCCGCGAACTCTTTGGCGCCTTCGGGCAGCTCAAGCGCGTGCGCATGCCCAAGAAGTTTGACGGCAAGCACCGCGGCTTTGCGTTTGTCGAGTTCCTGACCGAACAGGAGGCTCTCGCGGCGTACCGCGCGCTCGCGAGTTCGCACTTGTACGGACGCCATTTGGTGCTCGAGTGGGCCACGGATGCCGACGACATGGACACGCTGCGCGCCAAGGCGTCACGCGATCTCAATGCGATCGCAGGTGGGTTTCGTATTTTTAATTGGAGTGGAAATAATTGGGGAGAGGGGACTGACAACAATTATTATTTGGCAGAGACGGATCGGAGAAAGCGCGCCAAGAGGAACCAGGAAGAGCTGGCCGAGCAGCAACGCGCCGACGACGCCGACTATTAACTCCAGAATACTAAACGTACATGCAAGATTCAGAATTGTCGTTTCT
>JAADWA010000411.1:0-26646 GCA_023335935.1 Pythium phragmiticola | reverse complement strand
TGAACGGTTTTGACGGCGGTCACGTGGCCGAGCCGGCCGACAAGGGCGGCCAGAACTTTGCACCGGCCGAGACCTGGAGCTTCTTCTCGCAGTTTAACTAGAGTGATGACTGAGGGGTTAAGTAATAATGCCATTAGATACGATACTGCATTCTGATATTCGTATTGCTTGAATATTGTTTCGTCTCGTCACACACACGTTTCCTCGTGTGTGGATCTCGAGGCATTTGCGTTCGCCCAAATGCAAGCAGCCATCATTGCGGACGAAGGTTTACAGGGGTCAAAGCTTGTGGACAAATTTGTCGAGCGCGCCGTGATGCGCTGGATCCGCATGATTCTCTTGCACCAACCCAATGCCGAGCTTGCGTTTATTGTTACGAAAGAGGATGTCCTCGCCAACAACAAAGGAACGAGACAAGTGACGGAGCAAGCTCTGCTGGTCAAGTTGAGAGAAGTGGAAAGAGTTGTCCAGAAAATGAGACAGCGGGCGGCGGGGGTCTGGTACGCGCAGAACGATTTTGAGTTCGACTCGACGGTCGCCGCGGGCATGGAAGAAGACACCAACGAGCCGAAGGTTGTATTTGCCACGTCTGATGCTTCAGTCCACGCGACACGTGCTCGAGTCGAGATTCTGATTTTTCAGAGCGCCCGCAGTTTCCAAATGCCCGACACGTACGCGCAAGCTCTGAACGCGATCGTTGAGATGAGGGAAGCTGCCCGCACGAATGGCATGTGCACACGGATTCGGCGGATGCTGGCGCCCGTGGACTTACTTCCATCAGCGTTGCGGATCAACCCAACGCTTTGCCGAACCATTCTGCGAACGCTCCACGACCTCGGCGACGTACTGTGGTACGAAGACCACGGTGCTGACCTGTTCCAGACCACGGCGGTTTTGGATCCGCTGCTTCTGATTGATTTTATCCGCCAAGTCATCAACCACAATGACAAAGACGTGGTCGTGTCCCATACCGATCTCAGGTCGGAACCGTTTTGGGTGGAGCTCACCGATCGAGGCAAGTTCTGGCCATGAACCAACTGCTGCAGAAGTTCCGTTTGGTCTACTTAGTTAGCGAAGATGGCATCATGGAGTGGCACTCGGGCCTGCTTGTGCCCGCAATCTGGCAGACCAGGACACCAGCCGCGCGGCTCTTTCTCGGAGACATTTTGCGGATCAACAGAGAGGGCGAAATCGTGCGGATCCACCGTTTGGACTGCCGCCGCCGCTGTTCGATCGGCTGGTGGTCAAGAGCGTGGAGAATCCTTATTTCAGGCTTGATGTTGGTCCAGATTGGATCGTGCACATCGACCGCTTGCCGCATCACGTTTGGCCGCGATCCAAAGTCCCTTCATCGAACGGTTTATGTCGAGGCCGTCGTCGCACGTACACAAGTACAAAGCAGGCCGGACGGGTACGCAAGAGTTTCCAGCACCTATGCTATGCCTTCGCAGCCGTAATACACGAGTATCCTGGTATTGCGGGTGTGTCGTCATTTGCATGGGATGAGAACCACACGTCCAAGGTCAAAATGTTGGAGCCGCAGATTCCAGATTTGGAGCTCATTAAAAAGATGACGACCATCGATCTGAGCAACTGCGTGACGATCAAGGATGACAATTCTGGCCCACGGAGCTGGCGCCGTGGAAATTCGACCGGGAAACTATCCATAAAACCACCAACAGAGAGAAACAGAAGGAATCTTTGTTGGCGAAAAGCAAAGCAAACGACGTGGCGGCGGTGCACGCACTGCTGGCGGTGGGAACTGTGGATGTCAACTGTCGCGAAGAAACGGTACGTTCTGTGACGTTGAGGAGACGGTTAAAGTCGTGATTTGTGTCCATTGATATTCGACGGCTAATCCGGACGCTTTATCGTTAGAGTGGAAAGACCCCTCTCCACGAGGCGGCATCCAGAGGCCATTTACAAGTCGTCGAGTTGTTGCTCGCGGCCAAAGCAGATCCGAATGCGAGCGATATGATTTGTGGTGCGACGTGTGGAGTTGGGTGGGTTAGAGTTTATTTTGAACGTCTAACGCGCGTTGTTGTGATGTGGTTGTGCTTGGACTACCTGGTGCACGCAATAATCTATAGTATGGATAAACGCCTCTCCACATGGCGTGCTGCGAAGGCCATGTACAAGTCGTCGAGTTATTGCTCAAGACCAAAGGGGAAATCAACGCCCTTGACAAGGTATCTTGATGTTGCAGTTATGGGTACGAAGTGAAACTGATCCCACCACCCCTTCGCTTGAAGCTCGGACAAACACCGCTTCATTTCGCTTGTGCATTTCACGCGAACAATGCCGTCCGTGTGCTTCTAAGCCAAGGTGCTGATCTCCACGTCAAAGACATTGTACGTACGCCAAACAGTTGGGCGGCAGGCCGTTTCTTCATGGCTCCGTGTCGTGGACTGATTAGATTCGACTGAGTTGTCTCGTTATCTTGCGTGTGATGCTGACAGTACGATCGCAAGCCGCTGCACATGTGTATTCGAGCTCTTGAACATGCTCAAGAGCTCGACAGGCAAACACTGCTTACGCTGCAAGAGCTCGTGGCGTTCGGCGCAACATGGGATGACACGAGTGACATTCTGATAACTGAAGGCAAAGCACGCCAAGAAGCACCAGCGCTTCGCCTCTGCATGTTGCTGTGGACCCAGCGACACGCCGATGGGAAACCATTCACCGACATCCCCATTGAAGTGGTCGCCCGCGGCGCGAGCAACACGGAAGTGTTCATCGAAAGCATCAGGACGTCACGGGAAATCATTCTCCGTCGCAAGATTTGCCTTGTTGGATCCAGCTTCGCGGGCAAGACTAGCTTCGTTAAGTCTATTACGTCTGAATCCCTTCAACCTCAACTTGAACATCGTGACGACCGCACAATCGGTATCGACCACTTCCCGCTCCGCTTTGAGCAGTCCATCCCCGGTCAGAATGATGCGGCAATCCACGAGGTGACGTTTTGGGATTTCGCTGGCCAGAATGCCTATCAAGTGGCCCACTCACTCTTCTTCTCGCCACGCACCATGTATCTCGTGTTCGTGGATCTCCATGCGTTTGCGATCGCCTACATGCAAGCAGCGATATTCGCAAACGAAACGTTTCAGGAGACAAAGCTGTTGGACGAGTTCGTGGAAGACGCGATCAAGCACTGGATCCGAATGGTTTTGACGCGTCGACCGGATGCCGACATTGTGTTTGTCGCCACGAAAGAGGATGCCTTCAGTGAGAACAGCGTCACGGAACGCCTACTCAAGGACGAGCTCGACAAGAAACTGCGCGACGTTCACGCATTGATGCAGGAGATGAAGAGCAAAGTGAAGGCACAGAAGACGGAGATGCCTACTGAGAAGACTTCGGGTGGGACAACCGACGAGCCGCGTGTCGTCTGTGTGAGCTGCACATCCTCCGACTCTGTTCGAACGGCCTGAGCGACGGTTGAAGAGCTGATCATCCAGAGCGAGCTGAGTGTTCCTATGCCCGATAAGTACTCTCAAGTACTCAAGGCGATTGTCAAGATCCGAGAAGAAGCCAACTCGCTCATCACCACCGAGCGCATCAGCCGAGTCTTTGCCGCTGTGAATACGCTTCCAGCAATGCTGAGGATCGACGAAGAATTGTGCCGAAACATCCTACAGACACTCCATGACTTGGGTGACGTGCTTTGGTACGAAGATCTGGACGTCGAGCTGTTCAAGAACACGGTGATTTTGGATCCGCTGCTCCTGATTGACTTCATCCGCCAAGTCATTACCCACAAACACACTGGCCAGATCCTATCGCACAGCGATCTCAAGGGGAAGGAGTTTTGGAACGCTCTCCCAACAGAAGACACAAGCCTCATGGAGGCCATGAAGAAACTCTTGCAGTACTTCCATTTGGTGTATTCGGCCGACGGTGATCGCGTAATGAGGTGGGACTCGTTCTTGATTGTGCCGGCATACTGGCAGACCGGCATTCTCGCATCGTGGAAGTTTGTTGGGGGCAAGCTGCGCGTCAAGATCTGGAAGGACAAGTCGTACCGCGAGCGTGTTCGCGTCCGCTGGGAGTACCACTTCGAGCACTGGCTTCCACCGCAACTGTTCAACCAACTCGTGGTGGCTAGTGTATCTCAGCGGTTCGCGCTGGCTGCAGGACCAGACTGGATTATGTATGAAGGCGAAGAAGGAGCTACCGCATGCCGCATCATGGTGGACCGCGACTTGCGTACCCTCAACCAGACAATCCGCATCGAAGCGGTACTCGCTGATGCAGCAAGTGAGAGACAAGTCTCATTGATTTGGCTCATGTTCGAGCATCTCGTTGGCGCGTTTGTGCGCGTACTGAGCGAATACCATGGAGTAGTGGTGTCGAGCTGTGCCGTGGACGATCAAGGGAAGGAGAATAACCTTTGAGATCTACTTGCGCACCCGCCAACGCCACTCGAAGCGATGTTTACGAGCCAATGGATGCCGCCGGCGGAGACGTGGAAGTTGTACAGGCGCCAACAGAGTTAGGGTGGACTTGAAGTCGGCTCACAAGCCAGTGATGTCCGTAGCGTACTTGCTCAGAGGAACTTCTTTCGTTTACGTATTGTAACCCTTGGTGAATTGTTTCCTGCGGAAAGACTCTGTGACCCCACTACCTCTGCTATGTGGTTGGCTGCGGTGATGCTGGACGTGACTGAGAAACGCGAGCTTGCTGGCGAGCAGCAAACTAGATCCATATGCGGTAAGCGCAGCAAGTGTGCAGTACTTCCGTTGCAGAGCCAGTATCTTTGTGACATGGCTACATTCATATCTGATTCTGACAAGCGCAGGTTTCTGGCCAATCGTAGATGCCTCCTTAAATTGTGTGCACCACACAATAACTGAATGAGCCCGCAATTCATGTGGTACCCCATCACTTTCGGAGGAAACATTCTTCCTTTTGGCGCCAATACAGAGTGGAAACGACAAGGCCGCCGCCATGGTGACGGTCGAGATCTGCGGGATCCCGGTGGATTTCCCTTTCCATCCCTACGACTCGCAGCTCATCTACATGGAGAAGGTGCTGCTCTCGCTCACGTCCAAGCAAAACGCCATCCTCGAGAGCCCCACGGGCACCGGCAAGGTACACTCACCTCCACATAGACCTCCGGTATCAATACCGACTCTCTCGTTGTATTATCATCCTCTAGACGCTGTGTCTGCTGTGCGCGACGCTCGCGTGGCGTCGCCACGTCAAGAAGACGCTCGCCAGCAACGCGCCGACGCCTGCGACCGGCCACTCGCTCGCGTACGAAGGCCACAATAGTGAAGGCGACGAGCCGCGCGACGACCGCGTGCCGCGCATCATTTACTCTTCGCGCACGCACTCGCAGCTCAAGCAAGTGGTCCAGGAGCTCAAGAGCACGAAGTTTCGCCCGTCGGTCGCCGTCTTGGGCTCGCGCGAGCATCTCTGCGTGGACGACAAGATCTCCCAGTTGAGGGGCACGCGCCAGAACCTCGCGTGCCGCTCGGCCGTGAAGAACCGCAAGTATGCGTGGCGCGTATGAAAAAAAGGATTATAGTAGTATTGCTGACTTGTTTTTTGTATGTGGTCGGTTGTAGATGCGGCTTCAAGCAGGGCTTTGACGCCGTCAAGGGACGCAAGATGAACTTGCCAATTTTGGACATTGAAGAGCTTGTCGACAAGATGAAGGAGAAGAAGGTTTTCCGCCCCCTTTTGTCAACTGTGTCTCCAACTATACTCACGTCTTGTCACTGTAGATCTGCCCGTTCTTCTTGACACGCACGCTGCTGCCGGACGCCGACATTTTATTCGTGCCGTACAACTACCTCATTGATCCGATCGCGCGCAAGGCCATTGGCATTTCGCTCGAGAACGCCGTACTAATCTTCGACGAGGCCCACAACGTCGAGTCGGTCGCGAGCGAGGCGGCATCGTATGCCGTGACCTCGAATGATCTCGCCGGGTGTATCGGAGAAGTACAGCAGTTTATCCAGGCGCTGTCTGAGGGTCGCATCAATCTGCCGCCGTCGAGCTCCCTATCCCTGGAGGTACAGAATACCAATGCTTCCATTATGCTGCAGCAGTTCTCATTGACCAGGCTCTCTTTGCTAACAGTCGGCAGAGACACTGAAGGCGCTCCTGCTCGAAATCGAAAAGGGATTGAACACGTTTCCGCTCTCGTCATCGGGTGGCTACACAAAGGTACAAAAGACAGAATCACACCTTCACATGCTCATGACCCCGTAAAACTCATCGTCTTTGTGACTCCGACCAGCCTGGCGCCTACATTTTCGAGTTTTTCCAGCAGTTCAATGTCAATTTCGACACGTGTCCGCTAGTGCTGAGCATCGTCGAAGAGATCATTGAGCTGCTGAACGAAGGTAACGATCAGCGCACGGCCGCTTCGAAACTGGACGCATTGCTTTCCTTTCTGGGCACGATTTTCCGAAATAAGGACAAGCACCTGCAGGTACGTGTGGACTCCACAACTCTGGTTTGACTAGAATGGAAATTTAACCCAACTTTTCAAGGCGGCCAAGAATTATCGGGTGCATATTCAAGAGAGTTTCGACCGGTACGAATCTCATTCTCCCATGTAAACCAATTCGTTGTGCTCATTGTGTCGGGTGTTCTGCAGAACGCCGAACGCGTCGCGTGGATTCGGAGGAGGCAAGAATGGTCGGAAGACTCGAGTGTTCAACTATTGGTGTTTCCACCCGGGTGTGTCGTTTGAAGAGATCGCGACGAATGGCGTCTACAACGTCATTCTCACGAGGTCTGTTTACGTTCTCTATATGCTTTGCTTCTTTTAAACTTCCCCTGACAGTGGATGCACGCAAGTGGCACGCTCTCCCCACTAGAGACAACAATCAAGGAGCTCGGCATCCAGTTTCCCGTGCGGTTGGAGAACAGTCACGTCATTGATGCCAGTCAAGTGTGGGTGGGCGTCGTGGGAAAGGGTGTCACGGGTAAGCGACTCAATTCCAGCTACGCTAGTCGGTCCACGGACGAGTACTTGGTCGAGCTCGGCAACACAATCGTCAACTTTGCCCGCTTGGTGCCCAACGGCCTATTGGTATTCTTCCCATCGTATGGCATTCTGGAGGAAAGCATTGAACGATGGAGGAAACCGACGACCCAGGAATCGCCCACGGCGATTTGGGATCGCCTCATGCAGCTCAAGACCATCTTTGTGGAGCCTCGCGGGCGGATCGAGTTCAAGGCCGTCGTGGACGAGTACCACGAAACCATTAAGTTCAACCCGTCGGGCGCCGTGTTCCTTGCGGTCTGCCGTGGCAAAGTATCGGAGGGGATTGATTTTTCCAATGAAAAGGGACGCGCGGTAGTCATCACGGGGTTGCCATTTCCGCCAACCAAGGACCCAAAAATTGTGCTGAAGAAAGGCATCCTCGACGAAGCCATCGCGGCACCAGGGGAACTGGTAAGTGTCTCTGAAACAAATTGTAGTGCGCTATTACTCACGTACTTTTTATGTTTTCAGAAACTCACAGGCAACAATTGGTACATCCAACAAGCCTCGCGGGCCGTGAATCAGGCCATCGGTCGTGTCATTCGGCATCGCCATGACTTTGGCGCGATCATTTTGTGTGACGAGCGTTTCGGTCTCCAACAACAGCAGAAGTGTCTGTCCAAGTGGCTACAACCGTATTGTCGCACCCTCCAGACTTACGGTATGGAGAGATTCTTCCATGTGACAGACGATGAATTTTGTTCTGAACTGATACTGACTCATTTGCTTTCCTAGGCGAGGCGCATATTGGGCTGCTTCGCTTCTTCAAGGCCAACCAAAAAGAAGGAGCTACGACAAACCCAATCAAACCAGTCATGGCTCCCTTCAAGCCAGCGAAGAAGCTCGATCCCGAGCTGGCACCGCCCATTCCTACACTCGCGTCAGCACCTGGGCACTCCGTGACGTCGTCCTCCAATCTACACAATCAGCCACCATCAAAACCAAAAGAGGTGGTGGGTCGAACCACAGCTATCGGCGACGGGCAGTCGTACGTTGATCCTCAATTGCTGCGCACGCGATCCACCAGCGCAACGGTCCCACACTTACCAGCCACCAACAGAGCCACCATCCCAGCGCAGGCTGCCTCCTCGAATTCCACTAGACAGGAGGCTACAACTGTGGCCAGAAAGAGGACTCTGGGGTCACTGTTCTCGTCGTCCTCTCGCTCGACCATGGTGGACGCCACGTCATCGATTGCCCGCCCCTTTGTACCTCCCAAGCCAACCGCTCGCGTTGATATCAATCTCACAGAAGACGATGTGGAGGCTCCTGCTACCGAACGTGGCCAGGAGACCACGGCGCTAGTCACTCAGCTGCCTTCCATCGCGAGACGTGTCTTGCCGCCAGCAGAGGTGGCCGAGCTCTACCGCATGATCCGACGGCTCCGCGACGAAGAGGACGTGGATGCTCCACTGACAGAAATGTGCGAGCTGCTTCGACCGCCGGGGCGTGAAGAGTTGCTGGTGATCATGCCACAAGTGCTGAGTGCGTCGATTCGAGACAGGTTTATGGCACGCGCGATCACCAGCGGTCTCACACTCCCATTGGATGGAGAAGTCAGGGCCGCTGTGGTGACAGACCGTGCAGAGTCCGGCGTGACGAGTTTTTTCGAGCGATTACAACAGCAGAACAAGCGGCGCAAGAACCAAGCGTCTGGACAGCAGCGCACGGCCGCCGTGGTTAAGGACCCACAGTGTTTCGTATGCTACGAGATCACACGCAAGGCCTATGCCGCCAAGTGCGGCCATATTTGCTGTATGCCGTGTTGGCAAAAGGTACTGCACAGTCCACGTATTGATGAAAATGCCTCCGAGTCTCACACCTTTTACTTTTAATCTGTTTGCGTAGATGGAGAATGATGGCTTTAGCTCGTGCCCGGTCTGTAAAACTCCGTTCGAAGTCGAGACACTCAGTCTCATTCGTGCGGCGTCTTCCCGGGATGCAGATAAGACGGAATAAGGATCAAGGAGGGGCTCTTGAGCATTGCAGACTCTTTGTCGCCTTCGTTTTGGTGCTTAGCCACGCAATTTCACGGGGGCAGCTCATGGCCCATTGATCTCTGACAGACCGTCTGAAATGCTTTGCAGGATCGCACGGGATGACGTCGTATATCTGTGACGCGTGCGATCGCGGGTGTTGCCATGCTGACCCACACCAGTGCGAATGTGCAAGAGACGCCATAGCGTTCGGCATGCAAGGTCAGCATCCAGCAACGCGCGCGGAAGTATGGTACCACACCCGCCAGTGCTCGATGATCGCAACACGGATTCAAATCTGAGATCGCCAGCGTCGTGGTCGGTTCTGGTGCAGGAGAACGTCTCTATTCTCCAACACTTGGTCATGCGAACTATCCCATTAGTCTTGGCGGTCAATACGTCAAGGCGGCATGTCCCACGAGAGCAAGAGCCGACTCAGAAGCTCCTCTCGGAACCCCTAAGGTACGTCAGCTCTCCCGGTGTTCCTCGGATGTTCCGCCAAGTCTCACTGGCCATCTACGTTAACAGACCAATGCGTTCGGATCGCTCCCCCTGTCCCCCCTCGAGTCTTGCGTGGCGCTTTGTCCGAAGTCTCTCGGTTGAAGTCGGTTTCACTGGTCAGAAACCGCCGTCGTAAGGGCAGAAAGATCCACTCGTTCAATTGTGAAACCGGAGAGAGCGAACCCATTTATAGTCGCAATGGAGAGGCCGCGAAAGGGTGCGGCGCTTTCCACCAGGCGGCGTAAAGCGGCGTGGGGCTATGTGCCGGACAAGACCCTGTCGAACCACGACGGCGAATGCGGTTTGGTGTAGGGCGACGGCACGGCGAGCGTTGCAGCACTGGCCACGGAAAGAAAACCGGTGAGAAGAAGGGTGCGAGTGGTTTCAGTCGAACGAACCGTTTGGGTTTTGGTTTTATGTAGGGAGAACGTTCGGCTGCGCGTAATCCAGAGGGGTCACTCATGGGTTGCTCTTCCCTCCCCAGTCGAAGGGACTGCTTGGCCGGCACGAGGGAGAGTGTGCGCCGTTGGCGTTGAAAGGTCAAAGTGCGATTTGCAGCCCGTCGAGTGGTTGCTTCAACCAATCTCCCTCGCTCTCCACGGGACAGTGCCTCGCTCCCCGAAGATCGAAGACAGCCAGACAAGCATTTCCCATCTCGGCCGTCTCTACTCCCTCGTTTAACCCGACCCACCGCCGCGGGTACTCACCACCTCCGACCTCTTCGTGCCAGCCGCAGACATGTTCTTCTCGGGTGGATACGTCGAGAATGACCGCCAACGGGTGCCGCAGTGCTCGAGCGAAGAGAACGACATTCTGCGCGAGCTCTTGCTCGAAAGCGACTTTGCGTCGCCGCGCCATCCACTGCCGTCGAGCACGCGCCACCTCGCTCTCAACAAGCGCACGCCGCACCACTTGGAGCTGTCGCTGCCGCAGATCTGCTTTGACAGCATGCACACGCCACTGGGCCGCTTCCAGTCGCCGCTGTCGCTCCAGTCTCGCTTCAACCCGAATTCGCTGGGCAGCCCCCAGCTCCACACACCGGGCGGATCGTCATCATCGTCATCATCGCTACCATCGTCTATTATGAACGCCATCATCTCACCGCCACGCGTCTTTATCCAAGAGTTTGCGCGCCTGCCGCCACCGTTTTTCCAAGACCAACACACGAGCGAGGCCGACGATGCGCGGTCGGCCAAGAACGTACCACCCATCATCTCGTGCCTGCCGCCAGCGCCGCTGCCCATGCTCTCGATGCCGCCTCTCAAGAAGAAGAAGACGCAGTCGCACCAACACAGTGGCTTATCGGCTTCATCTTCGTCGTCGTCCTCGACCTCTGCCTTCCCGTCTTCATCGGCCAACAACGCTATGAATGCCGACCGCAAGCAGATGCGGTGCTCGTACCCCGACTGCCCCAACCTGCGTCGCTCCGCGGGCTTTTGCAACCGCCACAGCGGCAAAGTGTGCAGCATACACGGCTGCCACAAGTCGGCACTCAGTCGCGGCAAGTGCCCCGAGCACGGCGGCGGCTCGCGGTGCAAGCGTGACGGCTGCGACAAGTTTGCTCAAACGCGTGGACTGTGCAAGTCACACGGCGGTGGCCGCCAGTGCAACGTCGCCGGCTGCGACAAGAATGCCCACCAGAACCGCCTCTGTCGCTCGCACGGCGGCGGCAAGCGGTGCGACTTTTACGGGTGCCCGAAGTGGGCGCAGCGCTCGGGCTACTGCTGCGCGCACACCAAGATGGGCTCGAGCCAGTCGTCGCAGTCGCAGTCGGGGTTGCCGTCACTCTCGCTCGGTGCGTCACTATCTACCTCGTCATCGTCTTCGTCGCTGCTGTCGTCGATGCCGCCGCCCATGCTGTCGCCGCCCATGCTGTCGCCCCACCGCCTCCTGTCGCTGCTGCCGTGAAACGAGGGAGGCGGCCCGATAGAACTCAAGGTATAGTAGACAGCGAGAGCGACGGGAGGGGGTATGTGCTTCCCTCCACTTCCCTCCCGTGCGAGCCACCTGGCCAAGTCGCCCTCCACGGTCCATTCCCTAGTCTGTAGTATTAGCAACACCCTCCCCCTGCCAGAAGAAGAGATCTCCATCAGCGTTTTTTAAGGGTAAAACAGAACCCCAATCCATAAGGAAGATTTGCGTTCATCCTGTGAGTGGTCTCTCTCTCTCACTTCTTACTTGACGCGGATCTTCTTTTCGTTGCCCAGCAGGTACCTAATGTCGAGAATACCGATGACCGAGAGGGCGTCAACCACTTGGAACTCGCGCAGCCCCGTTTCTTTGTTCGTGACGGTGCGACCCGGATCGTCCTCGTCCACGAGCAACACTTTGCCCAAATAGCCTTCAGTCACGATTCGTAGATGGCGGTCGAAAATGCTCTTCCTCATTGGTGATACCGTGTCTGCCACGGCAGCTTTGGTACCAGCTGCGGCGTGCTGATGCGTGCCGTGCGTGTGCACGACCGTCATATCACTCGACGCGATGGCCACGCCCTTGCTAAAGACCGAGCCGTACTTGGAGTTGGTGAGCAACCCCATGGAAAGCGCCGTTTCGACGGGGTATTTAAATTTTACCGGTTCCATGGCGAGGCCACCGTCGTGGAAGATGTAGTCACCAGCGAGATGCGTGAAGCCGCTCGGGCCCGAGAGGTAGAGGAGCTGCAGTAGTGACCCCAAGCCAAACTTGGTGCGCCCGCAGCCGTCGACGATAAACTCGGGATCGGTTGGATCCAGGCCCAGCATGCTCGCCGCAAGGAGTGAGTCCCATCCAGAGAAGACGTATCGCCTCTGCAGCAGCCGCATGACGCTGTTGTCGGCGACGTATCTGTACTTGGTGAGCAGCAGTCCAAAGCCGATGGCCTGGCCCGCGAGCAGCACGATGCCCAGCAGCGACGTGAAGTCGCACACGATCTCACTGGTCCAGAACTGGGTGATCTTGGGGATGCCACCATACACGCCCACTTTGAAGACATCGGCCCGCACCATGAAGGACGGCGAGCCCTTGACTCGCAGCAGCGTGTAGAGCAAGAGACAGAGCAGGATGTTGTAGAGCTTGAAGGTCAGGAACATAGACGCGCCGTCAATACCCCACTCGAGTCTCTCTCGTGTCGCCGACCGAATGAGCCGGGTCGCGCGCAGGAGCCGCGCAAGCGACTTGAGAAGGAACCGCAGCAGCGTCTGCAGGAAGCACAGGATCCACGTCATGCGTGTCACGGCGCCGATGAGAAAGATGTAGCTCTCGAACGTGACCTTGTTGTTGAGCATGAAGGTGCCGACTTGAAGCGTGACGTAGGCCAGTCGGAGATTGGCGAGTGTGTCGAGGATGCTGAGGTCCATGTAGAGCCAGTGGTTCATCCACAGGTCCGAGGCCACGAGCAGCGAGCCTTTGAACGTGATCGCGGAGCGGTTATTCTCGGCGGCTGCGATCGCGGCCGGCATGAACGGCAGCAGGTACCGAAGGAACCGCCGGTCGTGGGTGTACCGCACGCCGTGGGGCAGGTACTGCACCACGCGCGTGTGGAACAGCGCGAGTAGGATGCCCCGCAAGATCATGAACAGCGTGACGCTGCTGTACAGCGCCGAGACGAGCTGCGTGAACCACCCGCCCGGCGGCATGGCCTGGACACTCACATTCCCTTCGTCCACGTTGGTGACTCGGAAGAGCGTATACTCCAGATCGTCAGACTGCACGAGTGGCTCGCCGCGGCAGTCGCTCGTCTGGATGGAGACGTGGTACGTGCCGCCGGACCAGTACGTCTGGTGGGCGAGCAGGTCGGCCTGGAACTCGAGCGGCGTGAGCGGCCGACCGACGCACCGCATGAGCGGCACGCCCTTGCCACCGAAGTCGTTGTTGACGCCCATGCGGATCTTGCGGTTCTTCAAGAGTGCGTCAAAGTTGGCGAGCACATATTCGTGGCACAGAGTCGCGTTGCGGGCACGGTCAGCCACGCAAGTGTCATGCCACGCGGGCTTGACATTGAGAACCTTACAGTGCGGCGCCGAGATGCTGTAGTAATAGACCTGCACGCGGCGTGGGCCCTGGCCCCACGTGTCATTGTACGAGTTGGCCATGACCGGCGCCGTGTTGGTGTTGATGTTGGTGCACACGCTGCGGTTGAGCCCCATCGTGGCTGGATTGCGCGGCGGCGCCGTGATGAATTTGTAGTCGGCGATCGTGGCCGGCGGCGCGAGCGTGTCGATGCGGAAGTGGTCGGCGTCGGCAATGTCCGTGTTGATGGAGCCGTCGCGGAGCCGCTCGCGGAGGCGGTCGTACTTTCCCGTGACCATGACGATGACGGGATTCTCGCTCAGCCCCGTGAACAGCGTCAGCACCGTCGATGCGGCGTTGAGCAACAGGAGCACGAGCTTGACGACCGACCATCGCGGCATTTTGATAGGCAAATCGTTGTGGTCTGCGCTGGATAGGATCCCTCTGTGACGCCAGGATTATCCTATGCCATAGGACCTATGGGGTCCTAAGACTCGTGAGAGTCTAGAAAGAGTCTAAGAATACGTGTGCACAACCCCCAGTGTAGCAGGATGACCTCCAGTTGATGCTGGTAGAGTTCCGGCGCCAGGCAAACGTGTTGATAGCACACCAATTCCATCAACCTTAGAAGGCGATTCTGGTCACCACACGTCACACACGGATATTTCAAGCTCACTGTCAAGTTTCAGTTGAGGTCGCGATTCAACGATCTTCGCGAACGATGGGTTCACTCGCGACACTTACCGGTGCCAATACCGGTAATTGTTTCGCAAAAGATGCTGAAACCTGAGTTAAACTTCAAATCTGGGTTTCTGACACGCAGAAAAATCGTGGGTTCACTCTCGAACCGAACCCACGATTTCTTCGTGGATGGGCCTGACTCGGAGGCTGAGCTTTCCCAGTCTGAACTGAACGACGCCTCATGGATACAGATGAACAATGTGTGTGCCTGACGGTAGCCGCAAAAGCTGAGAAGAAAGTGCCCACTGTACACCCCTTGTGAAGCCATCGGACAGGAGGCTCTCCAGGGTGAGGAGACCAGAACACTTTAGTCCCGTCATTCCTCAACGTAGCGGCAAGTGCACTGCTGAAACCAAGTTTCAGTTATTCCAGTCTCTCATCCACGGATGCAGATTGTTCCAGTCCTGTTATCGGTCGAAGCGTGACAGTCTCATCCGACGAACGACGGCGTCTCTGAGCGAGATGCAAGAGACAGCGTGCCGTGTGTTCATCAATGCGGCCCATTCTGGGGACATGGCACTGGTGGCCAAGCTGTGGAGCATCGGTCTCATAGCTGATGTCGACGTGCGGAGCAGTCAGAGTATCAAAGGATGGACAGCGCTACTCTGCGCTGTAAACAACGGCCACATTGCCATTGCGGAATTTTTACTGGAGCGGGGCGCCTCGACCGAGAGCTGCACGTACCAGAAGTTCACGCCGCTCCATTTTGCTACCAGGAGAGGCAACGCCGAGATGATCAACCTGCTCTGCCGATTCGGAGCCGACGTGAATGCCCACGGTCTGGACGGAGTCACAGCGCTCCACATCGCGCTGGCAGAGAACACTACTCATGTGGTACCGTGTCTCCTCGAGCATCCATCGATCGACGTGCTGCGAACGGATGCCTTTGGCAACACGTCCCTCCTGCGAGCGTGTTTACTTGGCGACGAGAATTTCGTCATGCAAGTTGTGGAGACACTGGACAAGGCCGTTGAGACCAAGCGTGCACTCGTGAACATGCCGGACGCCGACAACTGCACGCCGCTGAATGTGGCTGCTAATCGTGGTGATCTCAGTCTCGTCGTGTTTTTGATTCACCACGGGGCCGACTTGGACACGAAGACCACCAGCAATGGGTTTTCGCCTCTAAACAGTGCGACGCAGAAGGGCCACGCGGACGTTGTGCAGTACCTCCTCGCCTGCGGTGCCGATACGGAAACGACTCAGACGGGGGAATGCACACCGCTGGTGGTCGCGTCCAAGCTCGGATTTGGACCCATTGTCGAGATGCTGCTCGAGCACGGTGCACAGATCAACCACCGGGGCATTGACGGCTTCACAGCGCTTTTTGAAGCGGCCTTGGAAGGCCACACTCCAATCGTCGAGCTGCTGTTGACTCACGGAGCAAACCCCGAGATTCGATCAAATGAAGGGTGGACGCCGTTCGTGGCAGCCGCCATGCGTGGGCACGTACAAGTCGTCCAGCGCTTGATCGACCGTGGCGCAGACGTAGACGGCCTTGCACATAACCACTGGACGGCCTTGGCGGCCGCGGTGCAGTATGGCCAGACAGCGGTTTGTGCCGTGCTGCTTGAACGAGGAGCCTCGCCGACGCTCCGAACGACAGATGGACAGACCGTATTACATTTGGCCGCGTCGCGTGATCAGCAAGAGATCATTCGCATGCTCTTCGCTGCAGGTGCCGACCCGTATGCGCGAGATGTTCACGGCCGCACTGCCGCTGATGTAGCCGAAATGGAAGGCTACTTCACGACGGCCGACGTTTTGGGCGAAACAGCAGCGATAGAGCCAGAGTGGGAGGACCAAATTTGGCCACGGATAACCCTTCGCGAACTCTACGGACTGAGTAACACCAACACGCGAGAGGACGGGCAGCTCAAACTGAATCCGCCGTGGTTCATTGACCGCTCGGACATTGCTGCGATCGAACTGTGCCCGCATCTCTCGACGCCTGCTGCGCAAGTCTCTATCGGCACATGGCTTGGTGCTCGTGTGTTGCTTGTGGAGCCTGCCGTAGCTCGAGTCCAGCAGCTCAGAGCTCTCGCTCAGGAGCACAATGTGGGTACGGAGTTCCAGCACCTTCTGGACACGAGGCTGATGCTGCAACAGTTTCGGGAAGAGGTGAGCCAACTCTACCCACTTCGCCACCCGCATGTGATTCGGCTCTATGGAGCCTGCCACCGTGACGAACAGCTTTTTCTGGTGATGGAGCAGCCGCAAAACGGCACGCTGCAGTCATTTGTGGTCGAGCACAAGCACCGGACGTGGGCAATTCTCCACGAAGTCGCACTCGGGTTGCAGTATCTTCACGAGCGCGGCATCGTTCATGGAAAGCTTCGGGGCGACAACATACTCATTGGCGACGACGGTCTCGTCAAGTTGTCGGGGTTTGGCGTCTACTTGGCGTCTCTCAACGCCGAGAACAGCGTCGCGTGGAGCGCTCCCGAAGTGGTGTTCAAGGTCAAGCCTTCAGTCGAGGCTGACGTGTACTCACTCGGCATGTGCATCATCGAGGCCGTGAGTGGGGAACCGCCGTACGCGTTTGAAGCTGCGGAGGGAGAAAACATCGAAGAGTTGGTCAAAGACGGAGCGCCTCCAAACAAGCCAGCAGCATTCGACGCTCGCGAATGGGAACTGGTAATGCAAATGATTTGCTTCCAGCCCCGCAAGCGCCTAAACATCTCGGACGTCGTGCGCGAGCTCGCGGCGTTTGCTCAGGAAGAGTCGACTACGGCGAGAGGCTTGGTGAATGCGGAGGCGGCGTCAGCTTCCGACAGCACTCGGGATTTGGAAGAAACCTTTGCATTCGCGCTTTCACTTCTCAGCGTCAGTCCAGTTGCGAGCGAAGATGAAGCAGATACACCAGAGAGCCAAGTATTTCGCCGCCTGTACGAGGCGTGGCAGGCCTCCGAACTTCTTCTACCATCTTCTCGTGACCTCGTGATGCCACGGCTGACGGATATCCTCATGCGCTTCGAGAGTGATCTGGAGGCACAGGCGAGCATGGGAATTGCGGCGAGCTTTGCCGCCCAGCGACAGCACGCCGATCGTATCTACTCATTTCACAACGAGATCGACCATCTCCTGGTCAAACACGGCGAGCTGCTGGAGGCGCACGCGGCGGCAGGCACGACGGCTGCCATCTCTTCTTGGCGAGATCAATGGTACGCGCACAGAAGTGCGGAGCTGGAGGCGTTTGGTGCGACACTCGAACAGGTCGAGGAGCTGGACGTGGAGATGTGTACGTGCTTGCTCTTTGAGCTCACGTGGCGCCGTGACGCGTACGCATCAATCGCACCATTCACGATCCAAGCAGCGTGCTCAAAGTTGCGGTCGGTGCCCGGTGTCCACGTCCCGAGCTGGTTCATTCCACACTATGAAGTGGCGTTCGATGCGTTCCAGAGCTTTAGTCGCGGCGCGTTTGGGTCGGTCCACCACGGCAGCTGGATGGGGTCGCGTGCCGTGATCAAGAAAGTGCTTGTCGAGGACGACACGGAGTTCCAAAAGGAGGCCCAGATCTGGAGCCAACTGTACCATCCGCATGTGCTGCAGCTCTTTGGAGCCTGCCATGTGGGGCAAAAGTTTCTTGTCTCCGAGTTTGCGTCGCATGGGCAGCTGGATCGCTACTTGCACAGCCTGGAGAACAAGCCGACGTGGCGTATGCGCGAGGCATGGCGCACGCTCCACGAGGCGGCGCTGGGGCTTCAGTACCTGCACTCTCGCGGCATCGTCCACTGTGATCTCAAGTGCAACAACATCCTTATTGGTCAAGATGGCAAGGCCAAGGTGAGCGACTACGGACTCAGTCGGCAAAAGCGGCTGCACGTGCCCGAGTCAACGTCAGACGACGCTAGCACTCCAACACAAGCCCATCAGTCTCTCGCGAAGCCCAGAGTGGTCGGCGCGCCGAGGTGGAAAGCACCTGAAGTACTCAACGGCGCCGAGCCGACCGTGGAATCTGACGTCTACTCGTTTGGCATGTGTGTGGTCGAAGCTGTGACGGGCGAGTATCCGTGGGGAGTGCGAGATCGCGACGAGCTCGTGAGTGACCACGTGCGTCGCGGTCGCGGATTCTTCAGCAAACCACAGGGCTTTACTGAGGCGCAGTGGGCTCTGGTCGTTGGCGCATGCCACTTTGAGCCGACCGCGCGCCTGCAGCTGCCCGCCATTGTCGCTCGGCTCCACGTGTTTGCCCAGGAAGCGAGCAGTTCGGTTGTCGACGACACTCCCAACGAGCTCGACCGACACGCCGAGCCTGAGGCAGAAGTCGTAAGTTCGTGGAGTGAGGAAGAGTTTACGGCGGCGGCACTACCGGCTGCCTTTAACAACCTGTCGGTTGGGTTGTTTGACAGTTAGTAGAGACGGTTTTCATCCGATCCATATCAATCGCAATATATCTCAATACCATAAACAAGTCCTTCATATCCATAAATACGGAGATTGCCAAGCCCGGCTAAGTACGAATTGTTCTTCTTGCTCACGTCGACGTTTGTGGCGGAACCGAAAACTCAACCAGAAGAACTGTTCTTGGCCAGAACAGCTCCGCGGATCTCCACATGACGATGACCCGACCTGAGATGGTCGAGAATGGACTCAAGTTCCTGCGCCACCCGAACGTGCAGGCCACGCCGCTATCGGAGCGCGTGAGCTTTCTGGAGCAAAAGGGCATGACCAAGGACGAGATCCAGCAGGCGATTGAGCGGTACCAGACCGAGCCGGACACCGGGTCGGCGCCAGTCGCGCCAGCGGCCCCCGTCGTTGCGCAGGGTGTCGCGGCTGTGGCGCCCATGGTGGCGGCCGCGGCAGCGCCTGTGCAGCAACTTATACGGCGCCGCCGTATGCCCACGTACTTGCGCGTGATCCTCACAATCTCGTCGGTCGTCGGTGCCGCGACGATTCTTGGATTCATGTGGAACTATATGGTGCATGCTGGGTACTTTCCATGGTTTGTACGTTATCTCGGCGTCCAACTTTCTGTTCTCCCTGGAGGGAGGCCTCGCATTCACGTTGTATCGTTTGCTCTGGAGTAGAACAGTTCCCGGCGCATGCTGGAGGCAGCCAAGGACGACGACGAAGAGACCGAGGCGACGGCGAACGAGAAGCAGAGCGAAACAGCGCTGCTGACCAGTCTCCAAGACGTCTCCAATGCGATCCAGACGCAGACACAAGAGCTCACGAAGCTCTGCGCGGCCATCGATACGAAAGAGGACGAGTTTACGCGGAACCGTTCCACGAAAAGCCAGATCACATCGACCATCTCAGAACAGGTTTGGCGTTTCTTGTGGAGCCGATATATGGCACAGAATGCTGAGATATATGAGTTTTTGTTCTTCAATTTTGGAATAGGCGACGGTCCAGGCGATTGCTGAGCTCAAGGCGGAGGTGTCGACGCTCAAGGCGCTGCTTGTGGCCGGAGCGAGCGGTGCTGTCGCCACGGCGACGATCGCCAGTGCTGCGACCGCCAGTAGCAGCAGCAGCTCTCTGGAGATTCCGCCTCGTCTATCGCTGACGCCGTCGTCGTCGGTCGCTGCGAATTCTGAGCCTGTTATTGTGAAGGAGACGGCCGCGCAGCGTATGCAGACGTCACTCAAGAAGTTCCGTCAGGAGGTACGCAGGCGGTGAGAGCATGACTGGAGAAGGTGGGCGACTGCTGACGGCTGTGGGTGTATCTGAATGGAACAGAACACGATCGAGCAGCTCAAGCTGGCGTCGGGAATTCTGATTATGTATGTCAAGAACCTCGTCGAGGTAAGCTCGTGGGATATTTGACCTGGAGACTCTTTCAAGCGCCCGTCCATTAATCGTTGTGTCATGCCCGCTGATCTACAGAACCCAGACGTGCCTCGCTACCGTCGTATCGCGCCAGCAAACGCCAACTTCAAGCAGAAGATTGAGCCACTCAAGGTACGGAAGCGCTTGACTGAGATGCCACAGTGAGATCGAGTCTAACTCCAATCGCAACTGTCTGCAGCACCACGATGAGCTGCTCAAGTCGGTGGGCTTTGAATCGACAGGTCTCAACATGGAGTGGAAGTGGCACTTGCTCGACCGATCGAACGGCGAGTTTGACGAGCACCTCGCGATCCTCCGGGCGCTGCTCAAGGCACTCCAGGCCGTGGCCAAGGCCAACGCTGGCGATATTCTCGCGCTCGAAGAGATTGCGCAGCAGAGTCTTGAGGAGTTTTACGCGGAGCGAGACGAGAAGAAGAAAGAGAAGCAGGACGCTGACACAAAAGAGGCCGAGTCATCAAGCACGAGTACGACAGAGGCCACGTCCGTGACGAAGACGACGAGCGTCGTGGAGAAAAAGTTCACGACGGCATCGACTACCAAGGCCGACACGGATCTTCAGGCGTTTCTCGCGCGCCTGGAACAGAAGACCGCCAAGAGCGAGGCAGCGGCGGCGGCAGCTGTCACCACCGGGGCTGTTTCGACCGCTGGGACTTCCGGTGCTGCTGCGAGTGCGAGCGTTGTCGTCCACGATGACGAGGAAGAGAAGGCGCCAGTGCCCGTGTCGTTCTTGGACCCTGCGTCGGTTGCGTCAAGTGAAAACAGCAGCGAGCCGCCGTACCCAAAGTCGTTCACCGAGGTCATGGAGATGATCAAGAAGGGTGAACCGGTGCCCGGTATCCAGCAGATTGAGGAGCGGATTTCGGACGACGCAGCCAAATTGTTGAGCGAGGAGAGTTCCCACTCGGCGGCAGCGGCGGCTGGCTCGACCGCAGTCGCTGCTGCGGCGCCGGCCAAGCCCTGGGAGAAGCGATAAGGAGATAATTGAGGACGTTCGCTTTGCTGCACGTGGAATAGAAGGATGCTGTGACATGGTCTAAAGTTGTGGGTTGCCCTGACTGCCCATGGATTCATTTACCGTAGGGCCTGCGTGGATTAGAAGGCATAATGCTGTGACATGATCTTGATCTCCGGGTTGAGGCCGTGGCCGCATAGAGAGCATCCAGTTCACTTGGAGAGATCCTTTCCTGAATCGTTCCACGTACCGAACTCGGCACATCTTTTTTTTTTTTTGGAAAGAAGGTTCACATTCATATAGTCAGGGCTCAGAAGCCCGTCGCTACACGACGTCCACCTACTCATAGTCTAGTCATGCTACCCCCGGGACGGTGGTATGGGTCTGGTATTCTTGGGCGTGGACAAGAGGCTGTCGGGTCTGGGGCGTTTCATGTTGGCACGGATGCAAGTGGTGCTCTGGGCGGCGGCTAGAACTCGGCACATCTGGATTCGATTCGGAACGCTCAAACTCCTTATTTCGAGACAATTCCGCGTCGCAACAACCACTATAGTACTGTTCACTAACAGTACTTTCGACCACCTCACCCCAAGCACCACGCATGGTCGGGCACTGTTCTCTCGCTTAGGCATCTGTTCAAGATTGGATCTCGTCAATTTTTGATGAGAGGAAATCCTGGGTTCAACCGACGCGTCATCGACAGTATGTGAGTACTACAGCCATCTCTCGACGTGCGAATCCATCGGGTGGTGACCGAACCCACTATTCTAATGCACGGCCTTGGCGAACAAGATACGCTGTGGGTGCAGTTGTTGGTTGATTGGCTCGGCCAAGACGAGATACGTCGGTAAACAACAGTTGCAGCGGTATTTCACCGGAAGGAGGGCTGCTTTGACACTCAGATAGGCGCGGAGACGATCATCCGGATGATCCAGAAGCCCAGGACTCCTACCGCAGCGCGAGGAGCGGATCCGCTCACTCTTGAATACGCACCATTCAGACAACTCCGCCAACCTCAAGACGACGAATACTCCATGGGCGACGCTGTCATCGCTATGAACGGTCCTCCGGGCGCGCAGGACGAGTCGCTCCAGGCCTTGAACGCGCGATTGCGGAGATTGACCGACCAGTCCCTGGGCTTTGGCGTGCTGGAAGAGACCATCAAGCAGCAGCTTCGAGTGCTCTCACGACCATCGATGTTTTGCCCCTACGCACGCACCACGACCGAGTTCAAGTCCGTGGAAAACACGGCGACGCTCCAGGGCGCCATGGACTGGGAGCAGATCACACGCACGGTGCCCGTCGCATTCGAGGTCGCATCTCAGAACAGAATGGCAGTTGAGCGACACGCCATCCGAGAAGAGTCGATCGTGGTGTTCCAGTACAAGCGCATCATCGCCAAGCGAAGCATGTCGACACCACGCTTTCGTGACCTGCTTCCAGTCAAGAGGAAGACACACCTGGAACGAGGCACAGATCGCTGGCTCGTGGAGCTCTACGGGAACCAGATCTGCACGACCGAGTATTTCGGTGGCGAAGCCAGCATTGCGTTCCGGTGGAACCACGACGCCAAGATGTCAACTGCTCGCTTCATGTCGGCCATCCAGACTGCTGTCGCGGACACTAATGTTAGGCGAAGAACCATGCGGACATCGCAAATGTCTGGATTCTGGTGCAACGCAGACGTCAAGGGCTTCAAGCTTTCGGACCGAACCAAGGGGAACTTGACGACCATGGATGGGGTCATGGACCTCATTTGCGATTTGAGCAAGCTGCCGATCGAGTGTGCTGTACCCGTGAGCAGAGACACCGTCCGGATTCAGACGGTCACTGGATTCCCACTGTCGATCCACGTGGAGACTCACATTCGTGAACGCGAGACTCTCGAGAAGCTGACGCAAGTGGAACTTCAGATCGGCAAGACCGCGCCACTCAATGACCGCGCCTTTAATTTTGTCCGACATCTCAAGCACACAGTCGAAGACGCGTCCATGAGCAACCGCCCAGTACTTCCGCACTTGCGCGCCCTGGCCAACACAGTGGCTGAAACGCTGGCGCATCACGGCAAGCGGGTGGAACTCTACGAGCGACGCGGGGAGCTACGGCTCCACACGGACAATTGCGATGCCAAGGGAGTGACCTCGTCGGCAAGTGAGACGCTTTGTGCCTTGACGCTCGGCGTTGGGGCTGCTGCTGTCCGACCCCATCAGTCCTTGCAGTTCAAGTCCGCATCCGTGTGGACCGTGCCGGCGCACTACACAGCAAACAACTTTACGCAGACGCATGCTGTGTGTGGATATTATAACCGCGTGAAAAAGCTGTTGTGCTTTGACGACAACGCACAACTGCACGCGTGGCGCCTCCAGATCGACCAACTGCCACGGGCGCCAGTGATTCCGTCAACCAAGAAGTCCTTCTTCAGGAGACTGCGTGGCTTATTCTCCTTAGGAAGGAGACGGAGACATTCCGCTGCGCAAAGATCTCACTAATTGCCTACAATCGAACAGCGGTGCACGAATAGACTTCTTGTCTGCAACATGGGGTGAATTACTTCTCCAGGTATTCACTGAATCTTTTTTGGAAAGAAGGTTCACATTCATATAGCTAGGCTTAGAAGCCGAGCGCTACACAACGTACGCCTACTCAACATCAGTACAGGTCATCGCCTACGGCGATGTGCGTTGTCTGGTGTTCCGGGGCGTGGGTTGGGTCGTTGCGGGGCGGGGCCTTTTCTTGGGGTGGGGAGCCGTGGTTTGTTCGTAGCGGTGGGCGATTGCCCTGATGTGTGAAATCGCGTCCGTAGTGGTGGCTGTCGTGGTCCAGGGATGGCTGACGTCGGGGGCAATCAATGGGTAGGGCGCGTTACGGATAGTCCGGTTGGTCGTGCTGTCGGCCGTTAAGCTGGTCGTGGTCTTGCCGGAGTCCATAGCGTAGTTGGCAAGCCAATCCGCGGTCTTGTTTCCAGCCCGAAGAGTGTGGTGGAAGCTGTAGTTGTAGAGGCGGATAAGTGCCGTCCGTGAGTGGTGGATGGGCTGCGTAAATTTCGGGTTCGTCGTCTTCGCTCGGGCTTGAAGCTGGCGCGTGGCCAGCATGCTATCCATAACAACGTCGAGAGTGACGCGCCGGTCGCCGTATCGTCGGGCTGCTTCTTCTAGATCTTGAGCCAGCGCCGTGTGCTCTGCTGTATTGTTGGTGCCTGCTGGGCCAAGGTATGTCGCTGCCCACCACACCACCAGCCAGGGTTCACTCGGGTCATAGCGTTCGAGTAAGACGCTTCCGGCCCCACTGGGTCCGGGGTTATTCACTGGATCTAGAAGGCTAGGACACATCCAACATTCTGATTTCCATGAGAGTGCGAAGACCGTCCAGCAAAAACCATGGTTGAAATCAGCAACAATGGTACATTACAGGACAACGACGACTACCAGCATGATACAAAGAACAGCAGGCCAGAAGAATCTTCTGGCCTGTTCTGAGAAGATAGCAATGGCAGCTATGGGTACAGCACCCTGGTTGAAAGCGTGTGACACCACCATCGTGGTGTGGTGTTCTATGCCCCACTAGGAACATGATGTCGGTGTCACACGGCCATCGTTGATGGTGTTGGGTGGAACTGTCCACCCCCCAAGTCAGCCACGAGCTTTTATCCATTTCTCACGATTGTGAGAATACTCATCTTGGGAATGGAGGGTACAAAAAATGGCTGATTGGTTGAAATATAGAACAAATCCAACGGCAGCCAATCAACGAAGCCTTGTGAGTTCTCAGGACCCAGCTCATGGCAGGTTGGGATAGAGAGCCAAGGGGAAGTCGTACAGAATCAAGGAGGATGTCGGCGAGGCTAACATCACCCCCTTCCAAGTCTGGAGGCTTGCTCACTTTTATCTAAACCATCAAGTCTAAGTATCTCGGGTTTTCTCCAAGGCGCCATGGGCAACGCGGCTTCTCACAGCATGGATGTGCAGGACGAAACAATCAGCGCCTTGAACGCACGCTTGCCGACGCTAGTGGACCATTCTCTGGGCTTTGGCGTGCTGGAGGGAACGACCAAGCAGCAGCTCCGAGCCCTGTCCCAGTCACCACCGTTTTACCCGTATGCCCACACGTTCAACGAGTTCCAGTCGGTGGAAAACACAGCCACGCTTGATGGTGCCATGGCTTGGGAGCAGATCACACGCACAGTACCAATCGCCGTGGACGTCGGACTCCAGAACAAAACTAGGGTAGAGCGGCAGACTGTGCGAGAAGAGTCGGCCGTGATCTTCCACTTTAAGCAGATTATAGCCAAGCGCAGCATCCCGATGCCAGCCTTCAAAAAGCTGCTACCAGTCAAGAAGAACAAGCACTTGGACAGAGATCGCTGGCTCGTGGAGCTCTACGGGAACCAGATCTGCACGACCGAGTACTATGGCGGCGAAGCCAGCATCGCGTTTCGGTGGAAGCATGACGCTAGGGTCTCAACTGCTCAAGTCATATCGGCTATCGAGTCGACTGTCGCTGACGCCCGGAACAACAGTGAATTGACGAGAACTTCGAAAATGACTGGATTCTGGTGCCGCGCTGACGTCAAGGGCTTCTAGCTGCCAGACGGCGTCCGGGGAAACTTGACAACAGTGAGCGGCGTCATGGAGCTCATTCGCGCGCTCAGCAGCCTGCCGATCGGGTGTGCAGTCCCCGTGAAGAGCGATGCCATCCCGATCCAGAATGTCAGTGGATTTCCCCGACGCATCAGTGTGGAGACCCACATCCGCCAAGGCGAGATCCTCAAGAAACTGACGCAGGTGCAACTCCAGCTCGCAAAAACCGAGCCAGTGAATGATCGAGCCTACGACTTCCTCACACTTCTCAAACACGAAGTGGAGGACGTGTCCATGAGTAATCGCCCCCTGCTTCCCCAGTTTCGCGACTTGGCAAACACTGTGGCGGAGGTGATGGCGCAGCACGGCAAGCGAGTCGAACTCTACAAGCGGTACGACGAGTTGCGACTGCACACCGACAATTGTGATGCTAATGGCGTGACCGCGTCGGCGACCGCGACCGCATGTTGGTTGACGTTCGGCTTGGCGATCCCCTTTATACGTGGCCACCAGTACGAGGTGTTTGAAGCTACACCCGTGTGGAGGATGCCAGCTCACTATGCCGCCAAGCAGTTTGGGAAGACGTATGCTATGACCGGGTATTACGACCGCATCAAAGTGCAGCTGTGCTTTAGCGACGACACGCTGCTGGACACGTGGCGCCAACACATTGATACACTTCTCCAGCAGAAGCAGTCCAGGAGGAGGGAACTGGTTCAGGCTGTGGTAGCTGTGTTCGGTGGCGCGTGATTCCACGAGCTATTGATCTTATTCGTATTCTATTGCAATCAAATGATTCACGTGGGGATTGATGGGGTATTTTAGGTTACTAGAGTACAATTTTACTAGAGTAATAAAATCTTAAAAATGCAGTAGAGTAACAACTCGGCCAAAAAGCCCCGGAGTCCAAGATGCTCAGGTTCTGATCTGTCTCAAAAAAAATTGTACTCTAGTAACCTAATAATACTTCAGTAAATACAGTGCTCGCCACTGCTTATGAACATGGACTTTTTCTTCGATTTTTTTCTTATCTGTGCTTTTCATTGACTGAAATTACACCGGATTATAGCGAATCACGAGATCTCTCGATTGCACCCGTTTTCGTTGCCATCCAAC
>JAADWA010000410.1:0-26673 GCA_023335935.1 Pythium phragmiticola | reverse complement strand
CGGGGCGCCCCCCCCCCCCAAAGCGACATTTGGCGCGCGTCACAGATGCTGGTCGGAGTGGCTACACTCCATGCATAACAGACGCCATCACCATGGCGTCGCTTGGCTCGCAACCGCATGCATGCACGAAGAAGGATCACGGAGAGAGGCGAGTGGGTAGATGCCCCGTGAAAGTACAGTACTAGTAGGTACCGTACGGTACGTACAGTATTAGTAAGGTCTCTCATAATACAGTACGTTTAATTAGATCAAAAGTTCAGGCAGCTGCCGGCCTCATGTTCCCAGGTGCAGCCCGTGTGGTGGGCGGAGGATGGGCACTGAGCTTACCACACTGTGGACGCGAAAACAACATCGCACGCGGAACTTGGATGATTCATCAGATCCGCATGTTCCAGCTCTGGGCCGAGACTGAATATGGAAGGAAACGCTTAGCAATGACACCTCGAACAGAGAACGCCATGGACCGATGGAAAACCCAGTAAACGGGGAGGATACTGGTCCAACATGGCGATGGTAGTTAGTAATGCGCCGGTGACCCTACGTCAGCGAGGGCTCCTCCTCTCGCGCATGCGTCGCGATCTTTCCGCAACCACGAGCATCCCTGTGTCCCCCCACACGGCCGCACGCCATGACCTCTGGAACTTTCGGTGGTGAGCATGATCCGCAGGGGGTCGGAATAAGACATGCGGCCTTTCGCGGCGCGGCACGAGAACCATCACAGAAAAGGGGGGAAATGTGCAAGAAAATATAGCGGAAACATTAAGAGTATGTCGTATTCTTTCTGCGCAGCTTTTTTTTCTTTGGAAGCGCACAATTTGTGGCGGTGTATTCTCCAAGGATTATACCAAACAAATAGAGCCGTTGGGTAAATTAGCAGCAGCAGTACAATAGCGTCGTTTCACAGGTGCAAGTCTGCCCCTTCGTGGGTTACTAAGAAGGGAGCAGCGTACCAGCAGATCCTATGGGGGCGCTCGCATCGCTACGACAGTAACGGATCGATAGGGAGGCACATACGGGCCGTACGACACGCCTTGGGCCGCGGCGTCTTGGCCAATTCACCTTTTCACGGAGAATCACCACCTCATCCCATGGAATATGAATCCTGGCTTCAAGTCAGGATTGCGTCCCACGCCAACGCCAGAGCCTCGTTGAGCTACAGTATTGGATACTGTACCTCGGCGTTGCGTGCGTGGTAGCGAAGCGAGCTGCTGGAAGTTGGCAACAGCTCCACTCCCTGCATCCTTCCTCTCGATCGAGAGAAGCTTACGCACAGAGATCGGGAGAGCAGGTGAGACAAAGGCTCATGGGGGGAATCCATATCAGCGAACGTTTGCACTTTTGTGCTTCAAGTTGGATCCGTGAAAAAAAAAGAGTTGAAGTGCCACCAAACAATATGGCATCAAGTATGGAAGGTCTGTTCCAACCAAGACCAACAAAAAAAGGCGCAGACGAGGCCCTCCTTTGCGAAAAAGTGCGGTTTCACAATTCGTGACCACAAACCCGCGAAAAAAGCAAAGCCCCAGTTCAATCGCAGTCACTACGTACTCTTGTGGACGCTACAACCTCAGTACCCATTTCACCTATTGGAGTATTTCTGCGCCTCATGTACTATCTTAGCGTACATTTTGTGCCATCACCACTTTTTTTTTGTTTTTCGAAAGGCGCCACCAGTTGAGGAAAAGGAGAAGAGGATGGTCACGGAAACCTGGTTTCTTCTCTCGCCATTCCCAAATCTGCGGCGCGCCGCCCACCTCGCCACTCCCCCCTTCTCTCTCTGTACATAATGGGCCGCGACGCCTCCCACCCGCGGCGGCGCCTGAGCGACCCCATGCGCGAGCCAGAGGCGCCCCGGCGGCACCCTGCTAACGCCATTACTACTGACGACCATCCAACGACGCGGTGGTCTCTTCCGTCCGACTCGTCCGTGCCGTTTCTCGATCTCGCCCATCGCGCGCCGCCCACAGTCTCGTCGCTCGCGCTCGATCGGGAGCTCGAGATGGACTTGGAGGCCTCGGACAATACGCTGCGGCGCCACGAAGAAGCCGCGCTGCGCGTGAGCGAGCACCAGAACCCGTTTGGTGCGTCGCGCCTGCAGCCGTTCCACGAGATGAGCGAGCACGCCATCGCGCGCGCGATTGAGCTCTGTCGCGCGCGCTTGTCGGCAAGAAACAAGCCGCTTGCCGCCGACGCGCAGGCCACGACCAAGCCCAAGCCGCCCACGCGTGCCCAGGAGGACGCCCAGTGGAAGCTCGTCAAGGAACACGCCGATATCCGCGTGTATCGCCATGCGAAGCGACGCGGCAAGACGACGGCCATGATGGCGCAGGGCATGGTGCGCGGCTCGCTGGCCGAGCTCATGGACGGGCTGTACGCCGAGACCACGAAAGAAGCGCGGGTCCTGTACCCGCTCTTGAGTGGGTCGTTCTTAGACGTGGCCGTGCTTCACGTTGACAGCTACCGCACGGCGCAGCACCCGTTCCAGTTTGCCGGCGTCACGTGGATGGCGTTCGAGACGCCGCGCGGCGGCTACGGCGTCTGCAAGGACCGCGACTTTGTCTGCTTCAAGGTGCGAGCCTCACGTCTAATTGAGTTGCAAGATCGGGAACTCGGATTGACCTCGTTCACTTTTAATTGTCCACCTAGAAAATGGGACTGCTCAAGGATCCCGAGAGCTCGGCGGGCGACGACATTGGCTTTCTCACAATCCTCTCTGTGGACCAACGCGACGCGTCGACGGCCAATTCCGATTCGAGTGCTCATTTCAGTTCGCCGACCAGCCCGGCCGAGTACGTCCGGGGCTTTGTGTCGCTCACAGCATTCTTCAAGAAGCTACCAAATGGACTCGTGTCCATGTTTGTCTCGGGAGACTTCAACGCGCGTGGCCGACTGACGATGCGACTCGCTGACCACATGTTTGCCGATCTGGTGTTTGCGCTGGGCAATGCCGCGACGTGCGGCCAGGCCAAGAGTCTCGCGATGCTGCTCCAGTCCATCACCGGCGGTCAAATGCCGCCGAACGGTGTTGGCGGCGGCCTGCTCACTGCGAGCGTGAGCGGCAGCCACGTCTCCCACTTGCTTCCGCTGATTTCGGATAAGCACCGCGACCGGTGCGGCGTGTGTGCCAAGTCGCTGTGGCGTGTGATCAAGCGCCCCGAGTTTTGCCGGAGCTGCTGGACCCGCACGTGCCGCAACTGCCACGTGACCATGCCCATCTACTGCGCCGACTTTCACCGCGCCCACGACGAGGATGGCTTCGGAACGAATGGTCCCACGAAGCGCAAATACAAGCGACTGCCGAGGCCCTGCAAGGAGACATTCTGTCTTAAGTGCGTCTGCTCGGTGCTTCCGAACGGCATCAAAATGAACGCCAAGCTGCTCCAGCAGACCGCCAAGAAGAGGAAGTACCACAAGAAGCATGGAGGCGGTGGCAGTATCAGTCTTGGCACGGACGCGTCGCTGCTCCGACGAGGCATGGGTCGCACGGCCGCGAGTGCGCGCCACGTGCCGTCCGTCATCCCTTCGTTCGAATCCCACAGCAGCCACCGGAATGGGAATGGCAAATCTGGTGGCAGCATAGGTGGAGGCTCGAGCCGCAATGGACGTGAGCCTGGTAAGCTGTACGTGCAGATCTCTCGACCGCACCACATGAGAAGCCGCGGTGGGACGCCCAGTAACGGTGGCAATGGGGCCAGCGGAGCTGATAGTGTCGCTCGAGCAGCTCCGCCACTACGCGTGCAGCACCACCATCGCTTTGACGACCAATCGTCCATTTCGGTGCTTTCGTCGGTCGAATCTGAAAAGCTCCAGCGGCAGCGGCTAAGTCTCAACAAGGTGAACGCCAAGCAACTGTCGTCCATCGCCACGAACACACAACGACCGCCCAGCGACTCGGTTGCCCATAAGCAACCGACATCAATGCTCGAAGTGATCGAACACTTTCAGCTGAGCCAAAAGACCTCTGCTCTCTCAGCCGACTACTCGGAGCCGCTCAACGACTACATCGACGATGACGGTGGTCTCACGTACAACTCGTACACATCGCTATCGGGCGACGTTGCGATCTACCCCGCGGATCGCTCAAATCAGTCAGCAGTCAATTCATCGGTCCCAACCCGCCGTAAGCTCCAATTGCGCGTGAACCTCACGCCGCGCAAGCGTTCACGACGCTCCTCAACGGCGTCATCCTCGGTGGGCGGGTATTCACAAAGCAGCAGTAAGCGCACAAATGCCGCGTCGAGCATGCGCCAGTCGCCGCAACTTTCCAGTCACCCCGCACCATTTGATGACGCCTATTACAACTTGGCACTGCAGCGGTACCTCGAGCATCGGCGCTCAAGTCTGCGTACGATGTCATCCACTATGAGTGGCAACCCGTTCGAATCGCTTGACAAGGCTGCCGCAGAGGCCACAGCACTTGCGATTGCCTCGTCAAGTGAGCGCGGGAAGATTGGCGGCTACGCAGCAGTAGCGAGTACGTCTATGAGCACGAGTAGCGGCAGCGTCAGGGGCCCCGTAGGGCGAGACGCCCACAAGCTTCGCATCTTGCGCGATCTTGAGCCATTCCCGCGCACAGCGTCGTTTCTCGATCGTCCATTGACACCGTCTGGGGTCTCACTCTCGTCGCTCTCATCGTGGGACTCGTCGTCGTCCTCGGGAACGAGCGGTTCTGTTGCCGAGGAGGCCGCACGCTCCGGGCGCGGAGACTATCCTGAGCACAAGCGCTCGAAGCGTGAGTGGGCCCCGCGAGTGTACTGAGATGAGGAGCTTCTCAATACGGCATTGAGTGGTTACTGGCAGGGCTGATGGAGCGTTCGCTATGAGGCCGGTGCGGCAGCGCCACATGAAGCCCCAAGGCCACGGCCGAGCTGCGCCGCTGGTGATGCGCGCTGAGCAGCAGGCGGTCGGTCTTGCCCCGTGACAAGACAATGGGAATTACCCTTGCATTCGCGTCGTGTGAAGATGCAAACCGATGGAGCTCATTCTCGGTCGCGCAGTCGCGCTCGCGCTGTACGTGGGCCGACAGATCGTCGGCTTCGCTCTCAGCCTTCAAGTCATCATCTGCCGTGGGCGCGAGCCACGTTTGCAGTGTTTCGACAATGTCGTCAAACGAAGGACGTTGGTCGGGATTCGCGTCCCAGCACTGCTTCATGAGCTGCTCGAGCCCGAGTGGAGCCGACCGCGTAAAGTCGTCTGGTCGAAGTCCATCATTTGCGACTTGGAGCGGCACCTGGAACGCGTTAAGCTGTTCGTACGGGTCCTTGCGCTCCACGAGCTCCCACAAGACAATCGCAAAGCTGTAGATGTCGGCCTTGTGGTCGTACGGCTCATGTCGGATGACTTCGGGTGCGGCCCAGAACGGTGTGCCCACAAACGTGTACTGCTCGTTCGGTGTGCGTCGTGCGGCAAACCGCGAGAGGCCAAAGTCGGCGACCTTGACGACGAGATTCTCGGATACGAGGCAGTTTTTCGACTTGAGATCGCGTTGCAGCACACCGCTCGCGTGGAGGTGGCGCATGCCGTCGGCTATATCCAAGGCACTCGTGAGCACCATTTGGTGCGGGAAGAAGTTTGCTTCATCGCGCAAGTACTCGTACAGCGAGCCATTCGACATGTACTCCATGACCAGCACGTAGCACGTCGGCGTGAGGCTCGCGCCAATGAGCTTGACGATGTTTGGGTGTTTGAGCGCATTCATGACCCAGATCTCGCGTCGGAAGTTCTTGACGGCTTCTTCGAGTCGATCAGTCACGCCTTCGCGCGGCATGAGCAGCTTGACGCCGACTCGGGTATCACGCCAGATCGCCGCGTACACTTCACTCAGCGGACCAAACGCGAGCCGCTTGACGAGCGTGATCTCCTTGAGCTTGACTTCATACACGCTCGCTTCGTGGCCGTCGCTCACGTGGAAGCGGATCTGCGCGTCGCGCCCGATGCTCAGTCGGCGCTTGTCACGCAGCTCGACCGAGCCGCGGCGTTCTTTCTTATTGCGGTGCTCGAGCGGAAGCGCTGCGAGCTTTTGGCGCTTGCGGTAGCTGGGCATTTCAAAGGTCGTGGCAGAGCGTTCGAGCGACGCCTTTTTCGCGCGCTGCTCTGCTGACGTGGACGAGCTGGTCGTGGTCGTCGTGGACATGGGAATCGACGGGCGTTGCGCGTGCATGGCACGGATGAAAGTCGGGTAAAACGCCGTCGTGATGCGGTGGCGGAACGACGAGCCGCGCTCGATGCGACCTTCTACGTCAGTCTTGTTCGGCTGCCGCGTCGCGTCGAAATGGAGCCCGTCGATGTTCTCTCGGTCACAATTGAAGCCGGCAGCCTTGCTCAAGATCGCGTCCATTTCGATGGACGATGTCGTGAGCGAACCGCGTCGCGACGTGCTGCTGCGCCGCAGTGGCAATGGATTACTGACCTTGCGGGGTGGCACCGTGTCGCTACTACTCGGGCGGGTCATGTCGTGGGACGCGCGGCGTCGCTCTGTGGTGGCGTCGTCTTCGGGCGTGTTTCTCGAATTGCGGCGCAGGGAAAGTGAGCTGCCGATGCGATTAATGAACGAGAGCTTGCGCCCTTCGCTCGTGCGCGCGTCCTTGTCGGTCGTCGCAAAGTCAGTCTTGGAGATGCGCTGCGTTTGGCGCATGAACTCGGACGCCTGCTTGAGCGAGTTTTTGTGGCCCGAGATGTGAGCCATGTCGGCGTCGTTCTTGATCACGGCCAGCGGCATGGGCGCCGTCTTGCTGTGGGAGCCGGTCGTGGATCCCGGGAGGAAACGCGAGAGCAAAGGAAGCCGGCGGGACCAGAGCCGACACGAGCGGAGACAGCACGCGAGGAAGACGACGAGCAGGAAGAGCACGGCCGAAACGCAGAGAAAGAGCTGGAGCCACGCGTCCACGACGACACAGGAGCTCGTGGCGTTGCAGTACTCGACAGAGAACCATCGCCACGTGCCCATGCTGGAGGAGAGGATCACCTGAGCGGAGAGGAGAAGCTACGAACGAAGCGGAGCGGAGGGACTAAACCCAAGAGCGACGAAGTGTGCATTATACTTGCTATACCGAACTGGACAGCACAGGACGTGACCATAAATAAAAACTAGCAACTTGAAGATGGTGACTCGAGTCTAAAGGTCTAGATTAGTCCAGCGTAGTCTAACCTAAGATCCGGTCGGGCGCTTGGTTAGGGCAACGAGAAGGTCGTCTAACCCAGACGAGGATAAACCAGGAGCTGCGTTGGGCTTCTCATGCTCATATGGATTCATTTTTAAAAGTATGGTGAGGGTGGATGGCTCCAGCCTTTACGATTGCAGCAGATTCAAAGAATCGCCCAGCGCAGACGCGGGGTCCGCTCTAAGGGAGCTTCTTCTCCATGATGGCGTTGCCCGCCGAGTCGTGGCCGTGGATCTCAATGTGCTGCACCTGCGAATGATGAAAAAATCCAAGTCAGAATACTGAAGATTCGGCACAACGCTCACGAAAGAAGCCTTACCTTGGGCACACCCCACGACGTCGTCGAGTAGACAAAGACGCGCTCAAGCGTGCAGTTGTCAACGCCGTTGATAGTTCCGGTGGCCAATATCTTGCCGTCAACGACCTTGATCGTGATGACGCGGTCCTTGAGCGACGTGAGCGTGACTTCGTACTCGCCCGGGTTGGCGCCTGGCTTGACGCTCGCACCGTAGGCGCTGTTGCGCTCAATCAAGTTGAGCTCCTCACGCGGGTGGCCGTCTTGCTCAAACATGATCCAAAACACATCGAGCGGGTTTGCCGGGTCGATCGAGCCGTCAGCCTGGAGCTTGACGGCGTAGACGACCACGTTCTTGTTCTTGTTGCGGTACACAGCGAACGCGACGTTGGGGTCGTGCTTCTCACGCAGCAGCGGCACCGGGTTGTTTTCCACCTTGGAGAAATCGAGCGACATGGTGATGATGGTGAGAGGAGACTTTGGGGACTTTGGACCTTCTTCAAAAGTGCGTCGGCAGGGGAGGGGAGGGAATTGGGGGCCGGATCGGTTTTGGTTAGATTTGGACCAGTGCGGTTGATATAGACGGGCAGGGGGTGCGAAGTGCGACACCCTTTGCGAGTGGGAGTTTCCCGGCAGAGTTCTTGGGATCGGGTTTATCCGGATACGCGTCATCTTCTCCACGGTCGGATGCTACAGCAGACTCAACCTCAACTTCACGTTTGTAAAAAGGCACAGCTACATTTATCAAGGCTGTAATTACGAGACGTCGTCAAATCGTGACTCCAACAATTTTGTCAGATTCAGAAATGAGTCTGAGGAACATTGATGATAGTATGTGAGTATATATGGGATGTTATTGACATGAAGTGTACAACTACATGAGGATGCGGTGATGGGCACCCTACTGAATTAGTGATATCTCTTGGAGGTCCTGACGCAGGCCACCTCATGCATGCACGGCATGTCGTCTTGTCATCTTCTCGCAAGTCACACTGACGACTGTAGACACAAGACTGCCAGCCACTCACAGGAACCCATTGGGTTACCCACGTGGGTGCACTATAGTCACTTGGAATCTGCAGAATATTTGATCACAATCGCATGAAATAACCCAATGGACATGAAAGAAACCCAGAAATATCCACTGCGATAGACGCACTGCCGTGTAGAGAGAGAATTGGTGATGGGGGGCCAGACCAAGAGAGATCCCATTCCCATTTAGTCTAAGTAATATCACTGAACTGAACACTATGCGCTTGGTGAGATTTTCTCCGAGGCTCCATGGCGCGAGTCACACGTCGCACGTCAGCGGATAAGTGAACCTAAACCAAGTTCATGGGGGTCAAGGTGGTATCCACAGCTCCACATCATTGTGGAGGTGAACCCACATCACCTTTATAAACACATTCCTTTCCCAATATCGTGACAGCAAATCCCAAAGTAGTTATCTAAAAGTGACATGTAAACGAATACTCGTGAAAGACGAGGTGGCCACTTTGTGACTGGATATCTTTGTTTCTTCTCAAAACACGGTACCTTCTAGAACTGGCTAGGGGAGCCTGTTAGCTGAATATATCACCTTGTTCTGTCACGCCACGTTCGGCTGCTCAGTTTTTTTTTCACCTCCTCTCCAGACACTTGGGAGGGTCCGTTTTTGTCGGGACGGCGGTGGCTTCTCATGCCCCGAATTATCCTTCTTACCGCACCTCAGGCAGATCCGATCTAAGCCCAGCGCTATATCCGCCCTGCTCTCGCTCCTTCCGTGCGACAGTGTGAAAGCCGATCTCCCTCGCCATCTCTCTCGCGCCCCCCCCGTTGTCTTCCCCATGAGCTGCCAGGTCGACGACCGCAGTCGCGACTTCACGTCGCCGCCGGCGCCCGCGACGCCGCTCGAGCCGCTGCTCACGACCAACATCTCCGTCTCCATGACGACCAAGCACCATAATAACCACGTCACGCTCAAGGAGCCAGCGCAGCCGCAACAAGCTTCCCATGGGCATGGCGCCAAGCGCAGCCGCACGTCGTCCAGTTCGGTCGGCGGCTTCTGGGAACCCGACGAGCACGAGATTCGCGCGCTGACCATGGCCGATTTCGACATCATGGGTGTGCTCGGTGTCGGCACGTACGGCGTCGTCAAGCTCGCGCGCCACTTGCGCTCCGGCGCGAGCGTGGCGCTCAAGGTGCTCTCGAAAGAACACGTAGTCTCGATGCGCCAGGAAAAGCACATTTTGCGCGAGCGCACCGTCCACATTCGGCTGCGTCACCCGTTCATCGCCAGGCTCTTTGGTACGTTCCAGGACGAGGACTGCCTGTACCTCGTGATCGAATACCTCCCCGGTGGCGAGCTCTGGAGTGTCGTGTACTCGGACTTTGAGAGCGAGCACAGCGGCGACTTTGACGAAGAAGTGGACGACACGTTCAAGGACGACAAGGGCGTGTCGACGGCCAAGACGTTGGGAGATGGCGCAGGCTCCTTCAGCCCGACCATGCTGTCGCCACTGAGCTCGCCATCTCCGCCCGCGTCGCCGGCACGCACGCCGGGCTCACCGACGCCCGTCCGCTTGGACCCACGCAGCCGCGTGCTGCTGCGGAACCGCTTTGGCGGGCTCCAAGAAGACCACGCGGCGTTCTACTTGGCCTGCATTCTCTGTGCGCTCGAGTACCTCCACGCCGAAGACATGCTCTACCGAGATCTCAAGCTCGAGAACCTCGTGCTCGACCGCAAGGGGTACCCCAAGGTCCTGGACTTTGGCTTTGCCAAGCCCAATGCTGCCACGTCGGCCAAGAACATGACGCTCTGTGGCAGCATGGATTACATGGCACCCGAGATTGTGCTCCACGAGCCGCATGACGCACGGGCCGATATCTGGTCGTTTGGCATCATCATGTACGAACTGCTGCTCGGCAAGACGCCATTCTACCACGACAATCCGCGGGAGCTGGGCCGCAAGATCACGACGGACCCCGTGACCTTTCCGAACGACTTTGAGCAAGAGTATCCGGTCGCGTGTGATCTCATTGGCCGGCTGCTGGTCAAGACGGTGGAAGAGCGGGTGCGCACGATGGAGGAACTCAAGCGCCACGAATTTTTCACGCGGCGTTTTCCGGATGAAGCGGCGTGGCAGAGGCTGCTCGAGAAGCGGCGGCCGTCTCCGTTTGTACCCAAGCTCTCGGGACCGTTCGATACGTCGTTTTTCCAGCGCATCGATGAAGAAGACGACCCGGAGCCGTACTACGAAGACGGCTCGAACGTCTTTGGCGAGTTTTGAATGAAGACAATCTCTCTATTATTCCATGTATTTTATCCACATATCCATCTCTCAGGAATAAGAGATGCCTCACTACTGTAATTGTCAACTTTGCCTCATACACGTATTGGAGGAGCTAATTCTCTATGTAGTCCAATATTCAGTTTCACATCGATTATGTGGATAGGTACGCATGCGCATAAGTTCGCAATGCTGTGGATGTTTGGGTTTTTGGCGGGCAGCCACCAATCCAACAAGACCTCCAAGTTGGTTGGTTGGTGTTGGCTTGGTTTTCGGTCCCAGCAAGCCCCAAATTCTAACGTTGGAAAGCATTTTGGAAATTGGGACCCGGAATCCGCGAGAACAACCCCGTTTCGGTATGTGGCGATGTACGACATGATGAGCCGCCGATGCAGATCTACAGTACCTACGCCCTCGATGCGCGCCGTCCGTTACGCCATGATTTGATCCCGGCACTTCCTCGTTGAAACGACAACGCTGCGAGACGATGGGGAAGCGAGAGAATTATGCGTCGGTCCGTGTATCGAGGATCGGATGCGGGGGGCGACCCCCGCGTCCGTAGGTATATGTATCGATGCATAGGAGGCTTGCGAAACCATCGGCTCCCGTCACCGTCGCGTCCGTGTCCGACTTTCTCCTTGGCTCCCGAGTGCCGTTATTCCTCCACCCATAGGCTTCCCCGCCAAGTCGGCGGTCGCTTTTGTTGGCCGCTCTTGGTGGAGAGAGCTGGGCCAATGGTCCACATGTGGGGTCCTTTTGGTTACTGGTCGTTGGTAGTACGGTATTCCAACTCGGAGTTGGGGAACGAAAAAGTTGGATTGGTGTGGACGAGGGACGGGATGTCGATGGCGGTAGCAGTATGCCTTACACTGGACGACGCATGCTGACCCTCGTTATCCCCTCAGAAAAATGCAGATTTTCGTCAAGACCCTCACGGGAAAGACGATCACGCTTGACGTGGAGCCGTCGGACAGCATTGACAATGTCAAGCAGAAGATCCAGGACAAGGAAGGTGGGTGATCCAGCGTTGGAAATCCAGAGAGCCCGTGCTAACAAATCCAACGGATCCCTCACCTGATCTCTTGACTATCGATAGGCATCCCGCCGGACCAGCAGCGTCTGATCTTCGCCGGCAAGCAGCTCGAGGACGGCCGTACCCTTTCGGACTACAACATCCAGAAGGAGTCGACGCTGCACCTCGTGCTCCGCCTTCGTGGTGGTGGCAAGAAGCGCAAGAAGAAGGTGTACACCAAGCCCAAGAAGATCGCCCACAAGCACAAGAAGGTCAAGCTCGCTGTGCTCAAGTTCTACAAGGTGGATGACAACGGCAAGATCTCGCGCCTCCGGAAGGAGTGCCCGCAGTGCGGCGCCGGCGTCTTCATGGCCACGCACTTTGACCGCCACTACTGTGGCAAGTGCCACGTGACGTACCAGTTCCAGAAGTAGAGTCGCTTTTGGAAGCAAGACGGCGGGCTAAACGGACATTCCGAATGGGAATGTTCGGGATGTAATGCAGATTACACCGGGTTCTACTATATTATTGTTGTCTCGCTTCTAAACGACATGAGGTTTAAAATAGATTACCAGGGCGGTGGTACTCGCATGCGAGTCAGGAGGAGGAAAAGCGCGAGGCTGCCATGGAGGTCAAAGGAGACTGCATGGGGGACCAGAGACAAGAGGACGGGGAGGACGCTCGCGCCCGAGATGGAGTGGCGACTGACGAAGCGATCGACGACTCGGGAAGCCGCCAGAACAAGACGGAGGTGGTGGAGACGGAAGTGCCCGAGTTACCCATCGACACGGGCAGCTTCCGAGCGACCCACAACGGCGAGACTCGCTCTTCTCGGGACTCATCGGCTCGCGCTCACCAAGCCACCTCTCGATTGGGACTCGCCGTGGAAGACGCAGCCGACCAGGACGCACATAGTCGGAACGCGTCGGCGTTCCAGACATGGACATCCACATCGCCAGGGTCTCCCCCGTCTCGTACATCACCTTCCGAGACAAGCGCCCCATACAAAATCGGCCCGTTTGTGCTGCTCTTGCTGGACGAGTTTTGCCGCCAATACTCGCTGACCGCAACGGCTGCGGCATTGCAAACGGAGCTGCTGAGGCTCGGCGTGGAGACCCCCAGTGCGGATCTCTGGTTTGAAATGCACGGCCAGTGCAGCAGCATTCTCAGCAACAAGAAGCTCACAAACCCTATTGCAGGCGCGACCACGATCGAGCGGCTCGTCGAGTATTGTGTGAGTCCCCAACTTCAAAAGACCGTGGCTGCTCTCGATGCTGTCGCGGCCCACAGTCCCATGCGCGTGTGTGCCTCCCCAAAGCGAGTCGCCAGTACGAGTACTCCTACCGGCGGAGGATTCTCCTCGCTCATGACGGCGTACCAGCAACTGCGAAGTCCGATCGTACGCCCCAGCCAACGCCCGAGCGACCTCTCCATACAGGACATCAGTCCACCACCACCGCCCATCGATGGCGAGCTGGATGGGGCTCAGGGTGACCAGCAATGCGTCCACGCGAAGAGAAAGAAAAAGAAAAAGCCGCGGCGTCATACCTCCCACAGTGTGCTCTCCCAACTGAGCCACCCACAGCAACCAACGCCGGGCACGTACGGCGAACCCGCGTTGGTACAAACCCACTTGACAGAGCTCCGGCGAGATCTCACATCCACGCGGTTGCTAGAGAAGGAGCTGCGCCACGTGCGACTCGAAACGATCCTGATGGAACCGACCATCTCCACTCAGAAGAAGCTCGGGTTCTACACGCTCTCCCCCGATGAGAGGCGCGCGCGGCAGCAGCTGCAAGATCCGTACGCGAACGAACTGGTCTTGGAGAAGTACGGCTTCTCGAAACGCCAAGAATGCGCGCTGTGTCAGTTCCCGTTCTTGCAGTTTAATCTGCCCCACAAGGTCTCGTTCAAGTGCATTATGGACGTGTACGACCACTGGCAGTACGTGCCGCCTGACCGCGCGACTGCGTCCAAGTACAAGCCACCACTTTGCTACGACGCGGTCCACGTGTGCCGCCTGTGCGCGCAGATCGTGTTCCAGTTGACGAAGCAGCCCGAGGCACAGAAAGTCACCCGGCCGCTCAGCCGGAACCATACAAAGGCCAAGTCGCTGGCGAATCTCCACCGGGCAGAACCGATGGACGACCCACCGTCATTCTGCTCCGACCCGTATGCGTTACCGCCACTTCTAGGTGATGATGTATATGACCATCGCGATGTGCTGAGCCAATACCAAAGGAATGGCCGTCGACGAGGACTGCGAGGCGACGGCGAACCCTCCGACGGCGATAGCCGTGCGGTCGCCGTGAGTGAGTTCCCGGCCAAGGCCATTGTGTATTCCCAACAAGTCGACGGTGCGCCGTTCATGTCGGCGAAAGAGTGGGATGTCATCAATCCCGAGAAGAGCGCGACGCGCCACCGCATGGAGGCCTCACTGGCGGCGGCAGCATCGCGAGGCGCGAGATGGTCAGCATCAATCAACCAAATGTAGCCATTTTGACACGGGATCAGATACGCTCGTATCGGTTCGTAACATTTCTGCGTCTAACTTCACGACACCACGAACCGACGTCGGACGCCAAGCGGCGCACGCCACTCTTGGCGAATTGCCAACAGAGGAGGCCCTCCATAGCTTCCTCTGAGAGGCGTGTGGATACTTTTCCTAGCGGACTCTTCAGAGAGGAGACACATGCTTCCTGCGATATTCATCATGGCTTGAACATGCCATCGCGTGATCTCCCGAGGGTCATTGTTCAGTTCGGCCTCAAGGGGGATCGTTGTCTGCCCTGTCTGCCCCACATGTCAAGAACCTCCTCCTCCTCACAGTGGAGGAGGTCCGCTCCTCCACCCAACGGTGGCGTTGTCGTCGATTGACACGCGTGATTCCGGCTGTCCCCTCCTCAGTCTCCGCCCGCTCCGCCTCCGCCTCCGCTTCCACCTCACAGCGGAGCCATCCTGCCACGTACATAGATAGACATAGCACTTTGTATCCCTTCGCGCCGACCCGGAGACAAGAGCACCAAGATCCGCTCCTCCCGTCCTCTCCGCATTTCTTATTTCGCATGCCGATCGCCGCCCCGGATCTCCTCTATCTGAATGTATCACCGATCCTACCCACAGAGCCGCCGCGAGGCCACGCGCTCGCCCACAGACGACGCGTCGGCTGCGCTCGCCGAGTCGTTCGCGTACCTCAGCGCGAGTGAACCGCGGCCGCCGCGCACGCCACCGACATCACGACTCCACTCGAGATACTATGAGGTGCGAGTCGTTCTTACTGTCCTCTTGCTGCCACGATCTTGCCAAGACCACCGTATTTAATGCTGCTTGTTTTATCCTCAGCAGCAGGACGGCGCGACCGTCCCGTCGCGGCAGGCGCTTCGCTTCGTCGACGTTCCTTCGAGCCACCACCACGACTACTTCGAGTCGCCGCACGACGCTCAGCAGCGCGGGCGGCGGAGAACGAGAGGAGGAGGTCCTCAAGTCGGCTTTCGGTCCCCTGTCGATGATCGAGGAGGAGGAGCCGTGGCGCCACGGGGAATGCCAGGCCGCTCGTTTGAGGACGACGAGGACACTGGAGAGGACGACGGCGAGGAAGACATCGACCAGCGAGAGAGCAGTTACGACGAGTTGGAGAAAAAGGTACCGGCGATGGCTCCCGGCGGAGGAGGGGAGCACTTTGCGGACGAGGTGGACGCCGCCGACGAGGAGGCGCAGGCCACGCAGCTCGAGCGCCGCTTCTTTGAGTGCTGCCGCAGTGGCAACAGGCGCGCGCTCGAGCGCATGCTGGTCATGCGCCGCGATCTCGTGTATGCGACCGGCCGGCGCCTCAACACGCCGCTCCACATGGCGGCCGAGCACAAGCAGCCGAGCGTGGCACAACTGCTGCTCGAGCACGGCGCCAACGTGGATGAAGTGAACCAGGACGGCCAGACGCCGCTCCACTTGGCCGCCGCCGTCGGGAGCAGCGCGCTGATCCGCGTGCTGGGCAATGCAGGCGCGACTATTGACGCGAGATCCAAGGTAGGCCCTGCCGCGTGCCCGGGAGTTAACGGGACCGAAGCGGACGGTATCTGATCCATTTGGTGTGTATTACTGTGTTAACACAGCGAAACTACACGCCACTGCACATGGCGACGAGTCGAGGCTACGTGAGCGCAGCGATGCGGCTGATCGACCTCGGCGCCGATGTCGATGCTGCTGCCAAGGTACAGTGCTTTCTTTGTTCCATAAGAGAAGAGAAAGCGGACGGTGTTAACAGCAAATGGCGTTCTGTAGGGGGGAATCCGACCGTTGCAGATCGCGGCGTTTGCTCGCGACGACGTGCTCGTGACGCACTTGCTGGACCGGGGCGCGTCGATTGACGCAATGGATGACGTACAGTCTGTCGCTTTTTCTTTTTCGAGTGGACTCTTCTCGATCTGGTTTGGTCTCACCTTCTTACTTGCCATCCTTTAGAAACGCCTGGACGCGCTCAACTATGCCATGATGAGCCAGAGCAGCACGGTCTTCCACGCCATCTACTCGCGCATTCTCGACCGCGTCAAGACGCTCGAGCACGAGAACGAAAAGCTCCAGCGCAAGGCCCACAAGGCCAAGGCCCAGGTCCATCTTCTCCAAGACTCGAAATGGCTCAGCAAGATTCCGCCATTGTACACGGTTCTCCGCCTGCCGGTGCGACGCAAGGCGGTCGCGGGCATTCTGCCGCTGCCCAGCAGATCCAAGGACAAGTTGATGCTCATGGTCTACAGCCAGGTCTCGGGCCTGTGCTTCCACCCTCCTCTCGAGCTCGAGATCTCGAGGGACCAGTGGCGCGAGTTGCCCGAGATCACGATCGGAGGGCTCTACTTTCTCGCGTCGCTCGCCCCAGAGGATGCGCTGGTCGTCGCGCGTGGCATGCTCCTCAGCGTCGAACAAGGTACGCAATCACGCATCAGGCGTTTTTTAATTGGGTTGTGTTTTGAACCCACTTAATTTATTTATTCTGTAGCTATCCGACGAAAGCTCGGTCGCGAAGAACAGATCCGCGCCATCTTGGACAGCCTGCGAGCGCCGATCGAGCGTTGCATGAGCGGCTCGGTCGCCCCGCAGGACGCCACGGCGCCGGCGACGCATCCGTACCAGCTCAAGAAGCTGCTGTCGACGTACGACCGCGATTTCCACTGGACGCGGATCCCGCAAATGGTGCGCATCAAGTGCGCGTACCACAAGAAGCTGCGCCGACTCATGTGGGCGAGCGACGACGAGATCCAGAGCCACAAGCTCGAGCTGTTTTTCCACCCGCCGGCCGCGGCCGCGTCCTGGACGAACCAGCCGCACACGCACACGCATGGGTACACCTACGGTGGCGGTCCGGCGGCGCTGAGACCGTCGTCGACCGGATCTGGCTCCTTGCAGTCGTCGTCGTTCAATGAGGACGACGTGGACGATTTCTTACCCGACGACGACCACGTGCAGCCCAGCAAGAACCCGCTCATGAGCGTCTCGCTGCGGCTTCTCAACGTGCAGTGTCGGCAGCCGAGCGACTACAACGTCGCGTTCTGCGAGTGGCGGCTCGAGCACCGCGTGACCAGCATGGTCTACGACGCGGGGCGGTTCCGCGTGCGCTCGTTGCTGCAGCAGCAACAGTCGCCCGCTGCCGGTGGCGCTGCCGCCGGTGGCGTCATCTCGGTCGACGCGCTCGCGTGGAACGAACTGCGCGACTGCAAACTCGTCTTTCGTGTGCTCCGCACGATCCCCACCACTGGCGCTTCCGAGTACGTTTTTGGTCTCACGTATCCATCTCCTGAGATCTCAGGCCCACGCGAGGAGCTCACTTGTCCTTTCTCTTTTCTCTCTTTAGACTCGTCAAGGAGTTCCGCATCGAGGCCAAGTACGCGCTCGAGTTCGATGGCTCGAATTCGAGCTACCGCTGCTCGCTGACCAAGCGGCTCTCGTGCGACGCGCTCTCAGCCACGCTGGTGCTCGAGGGGAAGCGGCGCCACTACGCCGGTCGCCGGCGCGCACCCAGCGGATAGAAGTCATTAGAGACCTTAAACACTTTTTTTACATAAACAAGGATTACAAATACTACGGTTGGACAGACTACGAAACCAATCTTTAGTAGCCCGCAAACGCGTCGTCTTCGTCGTCGTCGTCGTAGGCGTTCGCAAAGAGACTCGTGTCGAGGGGGCCGCTGAGCTGCGGCACGAACGGCGCGCGTGGCTGCTTGCGGTCGAGCTGTCGCCACGCGTGGGGCGTGGGAAAGTACTGGCGGAAGAAGGCCGCGTGCTTGAGGCTCGCACAGCTCACGGGGCGGTCCTGCGGGTGCTTGGCCAGCAGCGCGCGCATGAGCTCGCTGGCCTCGGGGTGCTGCTTCTCAAAGCCGTCGGGGAACACGACCGCGTCCTCGCAGATGCGGCGCTTCTGCTCCCTCGCGTTGGCGTGGTAGAAGGGCGTGGCGCCGAAAAAGAGTTCAAACAGCAGCACGCCGAGCGACCAGAGGTCGGCGCGCACGTCGTAGCACTGGCGCTGGACGACCTCAGGCGCCATGTACTCGGCGCTGCCGCACAGCGTCGTGTTGCGGTCGCGCGGGTGCGACGCCGCGTCGGGCTTGGAGAGCCCAAAGTCAATGAGCTTGGGGTACCCGTCCTGCGCGATCACGAGGTTCTCGAGCTTGAGGTCGCGGTAGAGCACGTTGCAGTCGTCGTGGAGGTACGCGAGCGCGCTGACGACGCAGGCCGCGTAGAACGCGACGTGCGGCTCTTGGAGCCCGCCAAACACGGGGTGGGTCAGCGCGCGCTTGATCTCGCTATTGTCGGCCGTGATCTCCTTGAGCGAGAGCGAGGAGCGACGGACGAGTCCGGGCGTGGGCGCCACGCGCGCGGTGTCGTCGTCCGACCACGAGTCCGAGTCGGTCGTCTCCGGTTCGGGGTCCGGGTGGTCGGTCGCCTCGCCATCGTTGTTGTTGTCGGTCTCGAGCAGCTCCTCTTCTTCCTGCTGGTACACGAGACTGTAGACTTCGCCGCCGGGCAGGTACTCGAGCACAAAGTAGACGGCGTCGTTGTCCTGGAACGTGGCGTAGATGTCGCTAATGAAGGCGTGGCGCAGCGCCAAGTGCACCGACTGCTCCCGCAGGATGTTGACCTCTTGCTTCATGGCCACGACTTCGTCGCGGTCCAGGATCTTGACGGCCACGACGCGGCCCGAGTCGCGGTGGCGCGCGAGCCGCACGACGCCGAACGTCCCCCTGCCCAGCACTGTGAGCAGCTCAAAGTCGCTTAGGGACGTGCACGAGGCGAGCTGCTGGCGCGCGGCCGACGAGGTCCGCGGCGGTCGCGACGCGGCGCCGTACGACGAGAAGATAGAGGTGCGGCCGGTCGAGTTGCGCTTGGGCGTCGAGGCCGCGACGGCCGATGGGCGCGGCCGCTTGCCCGCCGACGAGATGCGCCACGTGCGCGGCGTCGAGAGGCGGCTGCTCGAGTGGTCGCCAGAGTAGAACGACCGCATCTTGTTCCAGAGCCCCGTGGGCAGCGAGACGTTGGGGAGGCTCGGCATGACGAGGAGCTACAGAGGGTTCGATTGTCCGCGACGCTGGATTTTCGAATGTTGTGCTGTCCGCAATCCGGAACCGCTTGCGGGGTTTGACACTCTGGACGCTGGAGGACCGAACGCGCGCTGGACGACGGGAACGCCAGAAAAAGAAAAGAAAGAAAGAATCACTCAATCTGTTGGTGTTGGCGAAAAGGGAGATGATGCGAGTTTGGTGATCGCGCGTGCTGAACGAATCAGCACCACCCAGCTCCTTCAGCGTCCAAAAGAACAATGTTCTGACGCTCCGCTCTGTTGGACCAAACTGTTCCCACAGCCCATGAAACCGTCGTCTCTGCACCGAAGGCTCGGGTCATCACGTTGTGACCATTTTTTGCTCCGTGCTGCGGCTGCTAATGGTATATCGCTCGAGAGCCACAATGAGACGGATGGTGAGCTGAACACATGCTGCAGGCATAGCGAGGTTTTTTATGCCGAGTAGTCAGCACGGTACTTGAAATGAGTATGCACCATCATTCTCGTAGGGTTTTATACGTCGTCCTCAGCCGTGCGCTCTCTCTCACTTCTGAGGGAGAGGGATGGGCGCATCGCGACTGCTGGAGCAAATGCTCTTCAAGAACCGCTCCTGGCTCTCAGCTCCAAAGGAGTCGATGAATTTCTGATAAATTTATAGGAATATATGGGGTCGCCAAACCTCATCAACTACAATCACTTAGTGTGGCAAAGGGGTTTTACAGTTGGATATCCTCTGATCAGTCTCCCTATTGAAAACGCCATGGAGTATTGTTTGTTTATTTGCACGTGGTCTATCCACTCTCGTGTTCCTGGGCACATGGCGCAATGGAAGGAATGATGTAAAAGGGGGTGGCACACAAATGAACCCACGGTCCTTGGATTCATTTCTCTGTTTCCCAGACCAGGAAACTATGATCACCATATTTCAATGTTGCGAATTGACGAAACTGAACTCAAGCAGGCAAGTGGGCAGTTTGGGTGCGCTAAAACCACCGTTACACTTTTTCTTGTTCTGGCGAAGGCAAGAGCAAGAGTGAACCCAAGGCGTTACGCAACCAAGCGGCGACCAACACTCACACTGCTGTACCTCTCTCTCTCTCTCTCTCTGTAATTCACTGGACCAAATCCAGTGAATCGTAAATGATCGGCCCACATGCTCAGATTTATGAACGTTTTCACGGCAAAGTCACAAATCCATCTCCATGGTGGAGAGTGGTGGCACCGCACGCAGGGATGAAGGAACCCTCCAGCCGTGGTGTCTGAATTCTACGCTCAGCCCAATCAGTACAAAAGACCGACTTCTTTTACAGTACTCAGCACATCTATGTCGTGTTTAGAGAGTCTATCCCAATAAACTGCGCCCAAAGAAACGTCAAGTGTTGAAGAAAATCAGCGTTTGTATCCATATCTCGTATGGAGGTATCCGATATTTCTAACATCAGCACTCAGCAGACAAAGTAATATCACGCTATGTTGGCTCACATTAGAGAACTGGCGTTTGCTTTTCGCGACTCTGGACAATCGCCCTCCACGAATCGGCCTGGGGGATACCACAGACGGACTTGATCTGAACAGAAACGCCACACTCAAATCCAGACAAGTGAACCCAAGTGCTCTATTCCATCGGCTTACAACACGCTGGACGCGTGGGACTCGTCGTGCTGGGCTGACCAATGAGCCAGCTAGTGAGCGTCACGCCCAAAGTCGTCAGCGGACCTACCGGCTCCATCCCCTCCGCCAGTGTCGCCACCCCATCATCCTCTGAATCCGCTCGCATCTCGGGCTCACTGCGGGCCGCTTCGCCAGTGTACCCACCGATCAAAGTCTCCGCTAGCGTCCGCCGTGGCGTTCGAACTGTGCTCGTGCCCTCACCATCAACCGCGGCTGACTTCATCCACACGGCCGCGCGTCGGCTCGTCGTCCCTTCGTCCTCTCTCGCTTCCTCCCACGCCCAGTACGCACTGTCCTGCTCCATCATGGGACCTCGTGGCGTCACCACGAGCGTCGCCTTCCGCCCCTTGCTCTCGAAGGTTCCCCGCATCGCCGGGCGGCGTCGCGTTGGTCTGAGCAGACACGCGTAAAACTCCATGGCTCTCTGGATCGAATGCTTTCGCCACGTGCCATGGCCATGCGCCGTCTCATGGCACACGACCAGTGCCCGCTGAAAGAGCTTCATGGCCTCGTCCAGATCGCCCTCGGCGACGTGGCACTCGCCCAGCGAGTACAGCGCCAAGCACGCCATGCCGCTGTCGCCCAAGGCGTCGCTTTGCTGGAGAAGCAGCGTCAGCTCGGTCCGTGCCGAGTCGTACTCACTGATGCGCAGCAGCGCACGCCCGAGCAAGTGGCGGCTGATCACCTCACGGTCGCGGTCGTGGAATTTGAGTGCCAGCTCCAGCGTCTCCTGGTGGAGCAGAATTGCTTCGCCGGCTTCGGCCGCGAGATCTAGCAGCGCAAGCGCATACGCGTCCTTGCAGGCCATCTCCATCCGCCGGAACTCTTCTCCACCCTTCACAGGAGCCGCCGCGAGTTGCTTGGTGAGGTCCAGCGCCAGCTTGGACACGGCAAGCGCATGCGGCACGTTCGTGCAGCGCTGCAGATTGCCCATGGTGAGCCATAGTCGTGCGAGCATGAGCAGCACGTCGCGCAGCAGCACCGCGCGGCTCGTCGTGATGGGGAGCTCCTCATTAGTGAGACCTTGTGGGAGTGACTGCACGACAGCGGGCGCAAGGGTCCGCACAAGCCAGCGGCGCAGCGTCTGCGAGTTGACGAGTCGCTTGGCGTCCGTAAGTTGTGAGGCCGTGGCGTGGAGTTCGGAGGCCTCCAATGCGATGGCTCGAGACGTTGCGTCCGCATCGTCAAAGAGAAGCAGCCGCAGAAACACCACCGTGTCGTTGACCGCTGTTGTGAGCGCGAGCGCGTCCTCGGTGGACGCACACTGGTGGTGGAGCGACTCGTGCATCATGGGCTCGAGCTTGCGCAGCAGCGGTGAGTCGCCCAGCGCGTGCATCGCACGGAATCGCCGCTGTATGTCCGCCAGCAGTACTGCGTCATTATCGGCGTCCTCGTCCTCCTCATGATCTTGCTGCTGTTGCTGGGCCTCAGCGTCCTCGTCCTGTGGAGACACTGGTCGACAAAGCAGCGGAGGAGCGATCGCCAAGCGACTAGCGTCGGTCTCTCGCAGAAGCTGCCGCAGGAGCGACTGCAGCTTCTTTTGCTGTGGTGTGTGCCGCAGCGCTGTTTCCACATACTTGATCGCCGCCTGGGAATCCCCAAGGCTACGGGCACTCTGTGCGGCCACATAGTAGGCGTCCGGAGCCTGTGGGTCGCTGGCAATCGCAGCCAGAGCGTCGTTCAGTGCTTGCTGGACGACACACCACCTGTCTGAGGAGATGCAAAGCACAGTGTCACTCTGGACGAGCTGTGGATCCAGCAGTTCGAGGAGCCCCAGCGAGATGTGGGCGAAGGCATCAAACTTGGCGTACTTCAGAAGCGCCTTGGCGCGCTGGCAGTACAGACTCGCGCACGACGCTGCGTCACTTTCCTCCTCGTCCTCGTCATCTTCGTTGTCTTGTAGCTCTTGCTGGGCTCTCTTGTCGAGCGCGAGCTCGTCCGTGAGACGCTGCGTAAGCGTACAGATCAGCTCCAGCTCGGACAGCAGTGTAGTTGCCCGTCTTTCGTCGCGGGCTTCGTCGTCGTCGCTTTGGCTCGACGATATCTTCAGTTGACAGCGGTTGCTGAGACAGTGAGGTCTCTCTAAGAGCTCCTTCTCACTGTCCACAGTCTCTTCGCTCTCGCCTTCTTCGTCATTCTCCTGTGGCTGGAGCGAACCGTGGCGAGAGCGCGATTGACGCTTGAGCGGCGCCGGCTCCAACTTGAGAATGTCCGGAATGGGACTCTGGGCGGCGAGCGTGCCGCTGGTTGCCTGCTGGTGCTGCACGTGTGCCATGGGGTCTTCAGTTGTCTTGGCTTGCCGGTAGGCGGGTCGTTTCTGCTATGAACGGAAAGAGGGATTCTCAGATGCATGGGGCCTTGGACTCCAATCCTTGCTGCAGCTGCAGTTGAGCTCAGCCACTTCAACATGATCGCACCAACTAAAGATAGGAGCCCGTCACAGAGAGTATGACAATGGCTACAAAACGGCTCCTTCAAAGTCACTGGCAAAGCCTCTTAGCGTGTGGCTAAATGCAGTCGCAACGGGCATGGAGTTGCGTGCGCGGAGGAGAAACTCATTCGGACCTCCTATACTTGATAAAAGAGTGATGGCTGAGTCACATTAGTTATAATACGACTATGCATTCCTCCTGCGAGAACAAGTACTTCGTCGATCCAGTCACGGATCCCAGACTGGTTCCAAATTGGAGTCGTATCCACACAAACAGTAGAAAGATCACCGGAGCTGAGTCCTAGTAAGTATCGCAGTGAACAGTTTCTGCTTCTCGTCGGTGAGAGACACAACATAGTGTGACGCGGTTGTCGCTCGGGGTCACATGCAGTCGAACAGTTCGGCAGCGCAGGCCTCCAGCTGCTCGTCGAGCTCGAGTGTCTTGAACTCCTCGCACACCTCAGCCGGCGGCATCCACGTGGGCAGCTGCCTTGGCAGTCCCTCCGCAAAGAGGCTCGATAGTTCCACCATGGTCTTGTCTCTGCGCACGGCGAACTTGGAGACGATGAGGCCCTTGTATCTGCGTAACACTCGCTCGAGTGAACGGCCGACGTGCACGAAACTATCCCAGAGCGCTTCCTCGTCGTCGGAGCTGGCCGACTCGGCGAGCACGGCTTCGAGCTGTATCGTTTGGTGCTTGGATTTCGAGTCGCGACTGATCATGAGGCGACAAGCAAACGTGCCTTTGGTCGGATCTACGTACAGGATCCAGTCCGGGCCAGCATAGCGCTCCCTCACGGGATGGTAGCTTGCCACGGCCACGTGGTCAAACAGCGTACCAGGCAGCCAATTCTCGAAATGATACTCCCAGTGAACGTGGCGGGCCTCTGCCCGAAGTTTCAAGTCCTGACCCCAAAAGAGAAACACGGCGTAGGACTGGGTGCGTCGAAACGCCGGCACCAGCAAGTCCGAGTTCCACGCCATCTCCCCAGCCGTCGGGTGCACCAACTGAAAGTGCTGGAGCAGTCGTTTCATCGCACACATTGTTTCGGGGTCGAGACTCCGCCATAGCGGTAGCCCCTTGATCACGGCATGGGAGATCGTCTCGTGGGCGTGCTTGTGGTTGATGATCTGACGAATGAAATCCGTCGTTAAGCGTGGGTCGAGAAACACCGTGTCGCGGAGCTTGTCGTTGCCGAGGTCGTCGAACCACAAGACATCGCCGAGATCACACAGTGTGCGCAGGATGACGCGGCACGCGGCCTTGTCCAAATCCGCAACACGCGCACACAGTGTCTCGATCAGTTCATCCACACGGACCATCGACTGCTGGATGCGCATCGCGTTGGATGCCGACTTCTCCAGGGCGGACCGCATTGCCATCACCTCGGCCAACACGCTCGAGTACTTCTCCGGCATTGGAAACCCAATGTCATGCTTGAAGAGCAATGGCCACAGAAGCATAGTGGAGACTTGTAGAAGCTCGGGAGTCACGCACGATGTTAGAACTGGTTGTCGGATCGGTGGGATGTACTCGATATCCGGTAGCCGTGGGTCCGCAAGAGTAGTCACGACTACCAAGTCCTCGTTAGTGGCGCTCTGGGAAGCTTCTTCTTGTACTCCATCTTGGGTTCCGCGAAACTCTTTCTTACGATCCATCGTTCTCGATTGCTCGCGCGTGTGGCGCACTTTTTTCAGGTTGTCGACAATGCCCTGAATCCGTAACACATAGGTGTATAATCCATGAAGGACCTCGGACTCAAAGTCGTCATCATCGCGGGACTGCGTGCCGCGCACGAAGAGCTCATACCCGTCCGGCCACGTGTCGCACTTGGTGAGCACAAACTCAAACTCGGCGTCCGGACGGACCGCAACGACGGCCAGCACCCAGCGCAAGACGCGCGCGTCCATAAACTCGTTGAGAAATCGCGTCTTGTCCTCTGGACTGTCGGCCGAGATCTCGACCATCATCAGTTGCACGCGGTACGCCAGGACGTCAATGCACACGAGGTACAGCGTATTGCGCGAGTAGAAGACTGAGTGCGCGGCGTGGTACTCGTCGTGGCCGGCAAAGTCCCAGAAGGTGAAATGGTCGTGGTGCGTCATGCCGATCGGCATGTCGGTTTCCGCTCGAATCGAGATCGCGTCCACGCCAATTGTGCGATCGGCTTCTTCGACGATGAGTGGCTTCTTGCTTTTTATCGACTGGATCAAACTGGATTTCCCCCACCGGCTGGGCCCGACGAGGCAAACTTTGCGCCGGTGCGTCACGACTTTGGAGGTCTGGAGTTCCTTGATATACGTCACTGTTGCTTCTCGCCCACTCTGGACGACGTCGACAGGGATGAGCGTGAGAGGCTGGTCCTGCATTTGCTCGGCCTTCCAGAGCTCCACACACATACGGACGGCGTTTCCGACATCTGGGGGGAACTTTTCCTTGACCTCACTATCACACGCGTCGTCCCAGTTCGCGCCATGGGACAAAAGCAGACGAATGATCTCCAATGTCTCGGGGACCTTAACGTACACGGTGTACTTTCGTGTGGGAAACGCGTAGTCGATTGGGAGGGAACCATCCTAGGTTCACAAAATGGTAGATCTGGTCAGCTAGACAAGGAAGCGAATCAATTCATGAGACCCTCATTTTTGATTCACCGATGTCTCTGCGTGGACGTCGGCGCCGGCGTCGAGGAGCAGACGCACGCTGGCGGGGACCTCACTCCAACAGGCGATGTGAAGCGGCGTGACGCCCACCTGAAACCGGAAAGTCATATTAATAGTACAACAAAGTCAAGGGGAATGACCATTTGCTCGCACCTTGTCCGCGACATTAATCGTTGTCTTGGCGCGGATTAGAGCCTCGATGACCTGTGGGAGCTCATGCTCGGCTGCCATGTGCATGGCCGTGTGCTGGTTCTATTGTATAATATGGCGTTAGTAGCATCGAGTCTTGATACTGGGCTCTGATCAACATGGTCCTCACCTTTGGCTCGCAAATCTCCACATTGATCGTGGGGGCCTCTAGTAGGAGTAGCGCGACCTGCCCATGGCCGTTTTGGATAGCAACGTGCAGTGGAGTAAGGCCTCGCTGGGATGATTGAATAGTAATACAGTATTAGAAATCAAGAAGAGACTCCCACGGCATCAAAAACTCACGTTGTCGACGACGTTGACGTCGGCAGAAGCCGCGAGGAGACGCTCGACGACGCGTGGGTGGTTCTCCTTTGCAGCCAGGTGCAGTGGGCGCTGTCCCCACTTCCAAAATTCCAAAACCACAAGTGTATCATCAGACT